>JBBPMK010000173.1:0-44793 GCA_038090295.1 Boletus semigastroideus
CAGTGGGTGAGGCAAGCCGAGAGAACCTACCCGCGAAGACCCGATTTTCTTTGGACCACGTTTCGTCGTGATCATGGTATGTAGTGCGTTGAGTTTTGGCCTCATTTCACCTTCATATTCAATCACCAGACGACGCTGCAGATTCAGCCTGTCGTAATGTCACAACCACGTGCAAGACGAGAGAGTATGCGCAATGAACGTCAGGAGGACCGTTGAACGTTTTTCATTCCCATCTTCTTCCACCAGAGTCGTTCATGCCATCGTGAGCATCCACTTTCCAATGCCGCGCTTGCCTGCAGGTCTACTTGGAAAGCTTAAGCCTAAGCCTAACTTGGCAGATTGCCTCCCGCCGAATTCCCTTATCGACCTCTCAGATTCGAAGTAGCGCTGTTCGTTCCATGTCTCCCTGCGTCGCATCCAACTTTCCGTTCCACGGGTCATGTGGTACCCAACCAATTTGATCCGTCGCAACAGGACTCTGGTGCGCTAGACGTCATCAGCTCTCCTTCAAAACTGAGACGGCACGTCCAACCTTCCCCTCCGTACAGCGCAACCATCAGACAACGCGCGCAATGACATATCGCGCACCCTTGGATAACAAAAATGAAAAGCGAAGGACGAACCCAAGGGCCAAAGGTCAGTCCCATCGCTGGATCGCCGTCGGTGAAGTTCAGCACTTCTGTGGACCTGTTTGTGTAGGCAATGATATCGCCCGTTCCGCGGCCGCCTGCACTTGTTGTCGCGAGGTAGACAAACTCTGGGACGAAGGAGGACTTAGTACGTGTTTACTTTGGTGCGTTTCAGGTTTGCATGTCTGAGAAAAAAGTCATCAAGGGCATCGGGTTGAGTATGACGATGCACCCACACTTTGGGGAAACGTGATTCGAGATATTCATGGAATTTGGTCTCGATTTCCCACCGAGGGTCTTTGGACGGAAGTCTGAAGTCATCGTAAGATTCCGTACCAACAGTAGTATCCAAGCACTCGCAATCAGGGCTGGAAAGATGGAAAGGAACCACAGCTCACGGAATGCGGACAGCACCACCCAACGATTCGTACGCTTTGAGCTTGAACTCTGTCATCATCGAGACCGTAAGAGAGCCTCGTGTCGTGGAGTAGTGAATGCCTCAACCTGAGGGCAGAGATCGTTAAGATCGACGACGCCGTCGGTTTCCCATTCGTGAAATAAGCCAGAGAACAGGCAGAAGCATTAGACAAGGACGAGAAGGCCTATAAGACAGGCAAATTTCAGAAATCTGCTCTAGATCGACGTCTTGATTGGTTGGGAAGGCCCGTCTGGAAATTGTTTGTCGACGGCACCGAGTCGTTCACAGTCAATCTTGTCTGGGGACAGCGCGAAATATGAAGTCTTGTGGAGTACTGGTACTTGAGAGTCCACACGACTGGATGCAACCATTCTCCGGAAAAGAGCACAGAGCTGCCTGTCAGTTGAATGCATCAGCAGAAGGGGAATCGAGTATAATTACACGAATGTCACGGTGGACTCGAGTCGACTAACGACTAAGCGACCTTGGAGTCCTTGAATTTAAACCAATCACGACGAACTCGTATCCGAGTCGCGTATTGACAGGTGGCTTGAAAGCCCAGATTCTTCTCTGTCAGTCAAACAACACGACCAGTGCCAGACCAAAATGTCGAGGCCACAAATGTCGAGGCCGCTCTCACTGACCAAACTACTCCAGCTCGGGAGAACGGCCCGGGACCGACCGTCTCAGTCTGCTCCAAAAATTTCACCTGTGCTTACGCCTGGACTCAGAGGGACTTGAAAAGGTGATACTAATCAAGGTCGAAATCGGAGACCAATTTGAATCTCAGCCTGCATCAGCCTGAGGATGGATTCTGGTTGAGAGCTTCCGCTAAAAATTTTGCATGTTATATTGTACCACATTGACATCCCAGACATCTTGCGACTACGCAGGGTACGTGCCGTTTTTTCTCGCAGTGCGCACGAGCCAACGTGTATCAGGCTGAACAGAAGTATTGCACAGGTATGTCGATACGTCAACGAAATTCGCTGTTATGACTTGAACATCGACGAATCTGACCATAGTTCAGATCTAAGTATCATCTATCGAACGACAGGGGGGGTTATGGCGCCATCTCATTGCATTTCAACCATTGGCGCCGAAGGTCGCCCCTTTGCATGCATGGTGTCGAATAAGGCAACGGCATTGAACATGAACCGAATGTGAGATTTTGATATTCGACTCGGTTCAGAGGTTATGCTGATGTCGTTGCTAGTTCTATATATATGTTGAATGTGGGAAAACAATCCGAAGCGACTCTCGATCTTCTTTACCAGTTTGATCAGTGCGAGTTCATTATCGACGCTGTCGAGCTTAGTCCTCGTGCGATTGTTATCGTGGGTCGATTAGGCCCTGTGGTTCAAGCCGAGAGGCGTTTCGTCGCCCTGGATGTGCACATGTGCACAGCATTTCTTCTTCCCTTCTCCATCCCTGTGACTTTCGAGGCAGTCCTTCGTTTACATCTTCCATTTTGTCAATCCAAATTTGACCATCTTCTGCATAGGCAGGGTTAGAGTAGTGCATCTCCACGTCTACTCACGTGCTAATATCGTCCTCGTCCACGACTTCTGGATGGAGCACGTTCTTCCAGGCGTTTGCACTCCCCCTCTGCCTACTAGTTACCATCAGACCCCCACTTTCATCCCTCTCAGCTCTTCCCACCAAGGTATTGTTCCTGGAATCACCGTCGTGCCGATCGGTTCTCTTCTCCTCTAAGACTCAGTCCTCGACCCGTCTACACAAGACGTGCTCATTTCCATTCGAGCGTGCACATTCGAACCTTCCCTTCCTCACGACCGACCCGACATGCACCCCTCCAAATACGACCTCCTCCGCCTCAGCACCCGAGATGCCAGTCGCGACGACCACTTGGTTGGCATGGTCATGTTTCGACCGCTCGGTTTCCTCGGCCCGGAAGGGATACGTTTCCAGCACCTCTCTTTTATGACCTTGGATCATTTCAGCACTTGAATATGACCTGCGTGCAGTACGAGGCCGAGGTCATGGAATATCCTTTTCTTCTACAATCAGCGGCGCCACGTCCGCGCCTGGATTACGACCCCTATTCTGGTCTGATATGCATAGCGTATGATAGTGGGGAGGGTTCTGGTGGTTACGATCGAGGTTCTAGATTTTTGTTGATGCATTGCCAACCTGACAGCAACCTGGATGAACAATATGCAACCACCACTGTCAGCCCCTGTCTGACCAGCAAGCCAAGTGATTTTTGTCAAAATCTTTTGTTGGCAAGATAAAATAATTGTACAGTTCTCGAAGAATAACAAACAAATCTGCTTTAAAAACCCTTCTGCGCACGCCGTGACCATCCACGTGACTATTACCACGCGTGATGTCCTCCGCTCACCAAAATGCTGCAAAACACACAATGGTAAGTCGTAGAAACGAAAATAAAATAAAATAAAATAACGCACTCGCTCCCAGTACAGAAACTGGACGCGTCCGACGCGAGCCATGTCACAACACCTCGCATCTCGTCCGGTCGTCCGATTCGTCCAAGCGGATTCATGCTCGACCACTTGCCGAGCAGCTCCGGCTGCTTGCTTAAGAACGCCGCTGTCATTCTGTAATGCTCCATTAGTATTTAATCCCTCACAGTCATGTACACCCACTTCGTGTAGATGTATCCAGGCGACAACGAGTTCACCCGAATACGCTGCTCACCCAGCTCACACGCCATGCTGCGTGCCATCTGCAGTAGCGCCGACTTGGACGTGTTGTACGGCACCCATGCGTGGTCCTGATCCCATTTTAGTCCCACTCTTTTTCATCTCAGCCCTGGCTCACCCTGTTCGTGATGGTCCCCGACATGGAAGCGACTAGGATAATGCTACCTCCGCGTCCAAATCGCGCCATCTGTCGTCCTGCAGCTTGCGCAGTGAACAGCACGCCCGTCGTATTCACCTCCATGATCTGCACCACGCTTTTTCAGTACGTCCTTTCCATCGCATATCATACCACTTACGTCTCGAAACTGCTCTGCAGAATACTCCAAGCACCCCATATTCGGCTTCAAGATCCCTGCAGCCGCAATGCAAAAGTCGAATCGCTGTTCCTTGTCCCCAATCTCTTCTGCCTTTTTCCACAACAAGTCCTGGTCCTTCACATCCGCGCTAAAATACTCCAACCTGGAGCCATTCCCCAGCTTGTGCACATACTCGCGAGACGCATTGAACTCTTCAGACGGTTCAGCGGGCAGATCGAAACAGTAAATAGCCCGCGCGCCCGCCTCAGCGAGCGCGATCGCCATCTCCAGTCCAAGTCCCCTGTTGCCCCCGGACACGAGCCCGACGCGGTCCGTCAGTGCAAACTCGTCAAAGATCTTGGGGCGGACGATAAACGATGGGTCTTCTTTCACCTTGAGTGCGGCCTCGATACCCAACGGTGCCAGAGGTGATATAGATTGTGCTTTTCTAGTACACCGCGTCATCCATCTGACTGCCAGAACGTGACATCGTCACTCACGAGGTTTCCATTGTGAATGGACGGCGGTCACTGAACAAGAGATACGGTGGTGATATCGATCGTTTCGCCCGTCTTTATAGCCTTATCTTTGACCCCTCTTCTCAGGTCAGCTGACCAGGTTCAGGCAACATGATCCGAGTTGTTCACACTCCCAGATTAGAAAGTGCAACGGAAAGTTGAATGTTCATTTTCACATTTTGCTGTGCCTAAAATCACAAAGTTTGCCTGGAAAGTTTGAACTCTCCACATAAATGTGCATTAAATTAGAAATTTTAGCATCAATGAAAGCACAATACAAAATTTCATCCTGACGTTTGCCATTTTCAATTCATTGCAAACACCTCCAAAATACTAATATCCCCCGTGTGTCTGCGGAAACGTGATTCGAGATATTCTTGGAATTCAGTCTCGATTTCCCACAGGGGGTCTTCGGACGAAAGTCCGATTCCGTGCTAGTAGTATCCAAGCACTCGCAACTTGAATGAGGGTTGGGGAAAGATAAAAAGAAACAACGGCCCACGGAATGCGGACAGCACCAACCCAGCGATTCGTACGCTTGGACTCTGTCAAACTGAATTCATCATCGAGACTGTAACAGAGCCTTGTGTCGTGGAGCAGCGAGTGCCTCGACCTGAGGGCAGAGATCGTCGAGACGACGATGCTGTCGTTTTCCCATTCGTGAAATGGGCCAGAGAAGCATGGAGGAGGGCGACAACACAGGCGAACTTCAATAATCTGCTCCATTATGCTGTGCTCTACAGAGGGGCATACATCAAAGTACCATGCAAGTTATGTCTAGTAAATACAATCAGGAAGCTACTATGACACGTCGATTCATTCACCAACCGCACATGAGCACAGAAAATACATCTTGTACAATACCCGTCCACCCTCCAAGCTCCACCTCCCATATGCACACCATTCGGTCTGCCCCGCCCACTGCAACCTGCCTTCCATCGTCATCTTTGTTCCACGTAGTATGCTTTGGCAGTTTCGAACTCGGTCGGTGTGCCTTGGAGGACCTGGTGGATCCACATTAGGGAGGGCGAAAACGAACAGGGTAATGGTCTGCGACGAGAAGGATACGGCCCGTTGGGCGAGAGCACAAGTGGCAATCGCACAGAGTGACGGGAGGAGGCGGTGACATAGGCATGCAAGCCGTTGCCACTTGTAGCACCGTTGTTGGGATTAGGCGCGTCGTATCGAGCAGCAGAAGTGGCGATGGGAGGTGGTGGTGAATTGGTGCACAGAATGGATACGACAAGTGGCGTTGTACTAGGATTTGTCAGGGGAGTGGGAAAGAGGACGGTAGCAATGAGCTCGGTGACGACGGCAAACGAATACCAGAATGCCTCGTTATTTTTCTGGAAGGTTTACTGGCGGTTGCGGTAAAGAAAGCTCCTCAAACGACGAGGGGGGAAATGAGCAAGCGGATGAAAATGCCATAGGTGGCCGATTTGTGTAGAGCCACGGTATGCGTCCTCTACAGAGCAAGTGAGTAAAGGGGGGAGAGGAAAGGAGGGATGTACCTGAAAGCTCGACGCGGGCGCAGATGAGGAATATGTAAATGGCAGCCTTGCGGAGGGTGTTTCTGGTGTTCACTACACTGGGTGTGGAACTGAGGGTGGACTGGATTGTGCCTGTAATGCTGAGGGCTACCGCGGCGACGAGAGCGATGCGGAATATATAGTGGTGGCGGAAGATGGGTCCATTTGGCGGGTTTTTTTGCTAAGGTGACGCTGATGATGGCGTGAGCGATGTATATAGCCGGGGGACGAGCGGGACGTACCGGCGAACATGTGACGATGTTGACTCTCATTTTTTAGTACAAGACCTGGGCACCTCCCAGGTCAGCCCAATCATGGCTAGCAATCACCGGCCGGACCACCCGCTCACCTCCTGGACTCTCTTAAGGTGTTGACGGACCGAATGGCTCGCCCGACATATCCATTCGACGCATGCTTGCCTTATCTGGACCCTCCCAACCCGTTGACGAGTTCAACGGCTTTGTCAACGCACCCTGGCTCCTTCTGGACCCCTCCCGACACGTCAATGAGCCCAACTACTCATTTGACGCACCCCACCCCTCCTGGACTGTTCCCGATGCGCCAATGTGCCCGATAGCTCGTTCGACACCCACCCACCTGTCTGGACCCTTCCTAACCCGTCGACGAGCTCGTTGGCTTGGTTGACACGCGCACGCCCTTTCGGACGCACCATCCACTCTGATCACCCATTTGAGTCAGCGGTGAGCCTAACGGCTCACTTGACGGACCACCTGCCCTGTGGATGCCTTGTCGAACCATGGACAAGCCTAATGGCTTGTTCAATGCACCACTTATCTCATGGATGCCCTCCTGAGTTGTCGACAGGCTGGATGGCCTGCTCGACGCACCGGTCCCAGTTGGACACCCTTCCGAGTCGTTAATGGCGCGTTTAACGCACTGCCCACCCCATGAATGCCCGCCCGAGTGTTGACGAGCCTAGCGGCTCACCCGACGCACAGCCTACCCGCGGGTGCCCTCTCGAGTCATCGACAAGCCCGTTGGCCTGTTTGGTGCATCCCCGCCTCCCTTGGACCTCTCCCAAGCCGTCAAAGAGCCGACCGGCTCGTTCGATATACGCCCGCCTTGTCCATTCCCGTGTGCTGGTAGTCACTCAGCGCTCACTGCCTCCATTGCAAACCACCTGCCACCAAAATCGCCCCTACCATGTCTTTTTGAGCGTGTTCGTTGGCTGTTCGCCCCCAGAGATACGCCATGCATCGTCCATCACTGCCGTGCCCCAACTCGAGTGCCACCGCTTGCTGTTCGCCCCCGCCACGTCCATGCGTGCACCAGCCATCGCCCATCCCCACATCGTGTCTACTTGAACACCGACCAGCATCACCAACTTGAGTCTAAACATTCTGCTCTCCAGGAACGGGTATGCGACCAGCAAGTGTAGTGCGACTGCCGCGAAGCAAAATCTGATACAGGCACAACAACGGGCGAGCGAGTGGGAGAGACGTGTGAAGTACGAGAGCGACTTGGGGATGACAAGGAACAGGCCGGATGAGGTGAAGCGGGCACATGGACGCTGACTATTCGCTCGCCGGGTTACAACTTGAAGAGAAAGAAGCTAAAGATTGCCTGGTCAAGGTATTTTGCACGTCGTTTGAGCTTAAGAAAAACATTGCTAACGGTCGATGGCGACGGGTCCCACCCAGGATCGCGAAAATAAACTCGGTGAACAGATTTTCAGTCTCGAATCTCAGCTGGCACGTCTTGATGCCGAGTTTAGCAAACCCAAGGTCCAGACTCTTCCTACCATGCCATCCTATGCCAAGCCTGCACCCACCAAGAGCACGTTGCCACCGTATCTCTTCGAGCATGATCGCTCGCCCTTTGTCCCTGTGTGTTCATTCGCTTACCACCCGTCTTTCATCGCCCCTACCGTCCTATATTCATTTGCATGCCAACCGAGGATGCTGGCCATGCCCTGACTGCTTTTCGACCGCGATCGCTCGTGTTCTGCCATGTGCTCTTCCAACTTTGCTCGTGCATTCGGAAATGCACCCAATGGTACATTCTCACCCCATCCTTACGGAGAACGAACCCATCGGCTCATCATGCCACATCCCTGACACCCGCACCTTCAAAAATGCGCCAAGCGGTGTGTTATTACCCCATACCCTATCCTCTTTCTTGACCGTCACCCAGGCATGTTCTCGCCCCTTCCTTATGGAGAACGGAGCCCATCAGCTCATCACGCCACGTCCCTCACGCCCGCACGTTCAATAATGTGTTAAACGGTGTGTCGTTACCCACCCCTCTTTCTTGACCACCACCCAAGGCACGTTCCAACTTCGCTTGTCGGAAATGCGCCAACCAGCGCGTTCTTGCCTACCATTATAGTTGCAAGTTGGTACATGTGTGGTATCGTATTGTGGAACCATATTGCTGTTGGATATACTACATACTTAGCACAACACGAGCAACTGAGTCGCGCACAGTTGCAAGTTGCAACCATAGTAACTCGTGACGGTGTTGTTTACTACATGGCACTACTGACATAATCCTTTTTTGCTGATGTGGCGAGCTGCCTAGGCTAACTGATATGTTATGCATCAAGGCCTGTCAAGGCCTACCGGCTCCATGTCTCCTGATGTCCGGATTCCTGACCTGGGCCACCCCCTCCAGCACCCTACTTTGTCCGAACAAAAATCTGGGTGCAGGCTCTCCGGGCCCAAATTTGCCCGTACACTGACCCCGGGATTGGTAGGTATAAACCGGGGTCCTGTCCCTGGCCAGCATGATGGAAATTCTGATCTATGCGACAACCAATCACCAAGCACTTTTTGATAGGGGAAATGTTGGCTGTGCAATACATTGATCAGACCCATACTTCTCGGCTGTAGTACGTAGCCTCATTTAGGTGTCGACAGAGTATCTTGACGTATGCCGAGTCGAATGCAGTAAAAAATGGCTGTCGCTTCCTGTACGGAGGGTAAAGAGGTGGGCGAACATCACGAATGAGACCAATACCATGGGTGCGGTGATCCAGAACACATATAATGTATTTAAAGAGGCCCCAGGCTGTCTAGGTTGGGGTCACGTCCATACAAAAATTTAAAAAATCGTACAAAATAGTCGCGTTCGGTAGTCTCCGGAAAGCTCCTTTTCCAGAAACTACTGGACGCGACCCGACTGGAGCTGGGGCAGATTTATACCGTGACAGCGTACCATTTGATCCCAAGGTTGCGATGACGTGATTGCGGTTAATTTGTTGCGAGTCTCCCAAGAAGTATCGGAGATGGATTGGATTGAGCGACGTGCGAAGCTAGGAACACTGTACATATCAAATTCCTTGAAATTGTCAAACCAAATCTACCTGTGTCAAGGAAACTTCACATCGCTTGAGGTCCTTGTGGAGTTGATTATTCTCCGTTCGACGATCATCAACACTTTGCTGAAGGTTGCGACAGTGTTGCTGGAGACCATCAAGACGTTACTCGAGGACCTTGTTCCGTTGCTCGAGGGTGTTGTTGTTTTCCCTGAGAATATTGTTCTCTCGCTCCTGCTCCTTGTCATGGCGGTAGATTTCATCGTAAGTTTGCGCAAGCACATCTAACTCCTCGAAAGGTGTGCCATGTTTCTCCTTAAGTCCTTCTTTCTCTTCTGTAACAGCATCGAACCTTTCCTGAAGGTCTTGAATGTCTTTCCGAAGCGACTCGATGCTTTCCTGACGCTCATCAACAGAAGTGCCTGTGGGGTGTGTGAAACACAGTGGTGAAATAAAAATTAACCGTACCATCACAATGTATGGGTGACCTGGAAAAGGCGCTCGTCACCAGTTGTCATATCAATCAGAATTTTCATCACGCTGGAGGTGTTGCCCGAAAAACGAAAACACTGACGCTGAACGCAAGCGACACTTTCTGTCCAGCGTACCACGTCTGGTCTTTGGGTGGCTTCTGCTCATGCCTTTCAAAGGAGTTCGTTGTTATGACTTGAACACAGACGCGTCTGACCAGAATTCAGATCCAACTGTCATTTACCGAACGACGGGTGGCGCTCTGATTTCGTTTGACTGCGTTTCTGTCATTGATACCGAGGGTCACCCCCTTGCATGCATGGTGGTGCATGAGGCAACGGTGTTGAACACAAGACGAATGTGAGGTTCGACACTCAACCTAACTCAGGGACTATACTAATGTTGTTACTAGCTCCATTCATTTGTTGAACGTTGGGAAACAATCCAAAGTGACCCTCGATCTTCTTTACCAGTTTGAACAATGCGATTTTCATATCAACGTCGTTGAGCTTGGTCCCCGCGCAGTTGTTATTCTAGGTCGACTGGGTAATGTGAGTCACCCCGAGCGGTATTTCGTCGCCTTTGATGTGCCCGCACGCACACCCTTTCCCCTTCCTTCTTTTTCATCCCTGTGATTTTTGACTCAGCCCGTGAGGTACGCTCTCCTTCATACAAACTTGCTCCACTCTGCAGTTATCAATAAAGTCTTGCACAGCAAGGGTTTGAGGCTATGTGCATCTCCACATCTACCCACATGGTCATAGCGTGGTCTGCGTGGTCATCCACCTATTCCGAAGGTCGCACATTCTTCCAGGCGTTTGCACTCCCCATCACCGTTCGACCCCTGCTTTAATCCTTCTCAGCCCTTCCCACCATGGCATTGTTTCTGGCTCCACCGTGGGATCACCTCCTTCAAGACTTGGTCCTCGACATGTCTACGCAAGACGTCCTCATTTGCCCCCTTCTCTCGGGTCAGCTGACCAGATTCATCCAGGCAACCGTGACACACGGACAGGGGGGAAAGATGCGCCGCCAAGGGTGACGACGCTCCTTTTCTTCTGCAATCCCTCTCCCGGTCGCGGGTTGCGCGAGCATAGTGTACGCGTCTGTATGGAGGCAAGCGTACCCCCGTACAGTATGCTGTATCTGAGACCGGGGAATGTCCGGTGGTTAGATGAGATTCTAGACTTGTGTGTCCAGATCGATGTATTGCCTGACACCGAGTTGGATGGGAGTTGGTGTATTCCATGTAGCGATATCGTCTAGATCTTTGGACATTTCTGACAGCGTATGCAGCCCTCGACAACGGTGCCATAGAACATGTGCCACAAGAGAGATTCTACAAGCCGAGTGGGGAACAACGGACTTCTCGACAAGACGGCCCATCAGACTGCTCATTCATCCTTGACTACAGTAAATAACATTTGTACAAAAAAAAATCACCCAACAGCAGCTAGAGTCGCTCATTCCAATAAATCGCTCTGATCAGCATTCAGAATCAACCGTGCGTAGAAACGAATCTGCTCCAAAAACCCTTCTGCGCGCACAGCTGTCAAACCCGAGTGAAGTCAGCGAGTGATTCAGCCCACAAGGCAGGCTCTGACCTTCGTTGATGGTGTGCCCACCGTTAAACGCGTCGGCCGCGCCACGGTGACCGTAGCGGAAAATGTGTTTGGTCAAGTCCCAGTAATAGCGCGTGTCTGCCAAGCCTCGATATGACTGTTCATCTCCGTCACGACGTGTTCTGCTTACCTGTGTTGCCTGCGACACGACCACGTCAACACTCGGGATCATGCAATATGTAGATGAGCTAAAACTCACCAGTCATTAATGCGGGTGAGACAACAGAGCTCGTGGGGAGCCCATCCGTGCGGAGATGGGTCCGCAACGCCGAACGAATGGTTCCTGACAATAGCGCATAAGGCCCGCTTCCCGTCGTGGGCGTTACAGGAGCCGGTTCAAGAGAAGAGTGGAAAGCCTCAGAGAGACGTATGGTCCCCCTTGAAGGGCCTTGCGAACCCACCGTCTTTCCAAACGCCTCGAGAGTCATGTTGTGTTTCGCAGCTACAGGGAGCGTGACGTCAACAAGACGACCCAGCAGTTGAGCGGTAGAACTATGATCAGCAATGCGGTGGTTTGCAACGGCCCAGACAGCCTCGGGGAGTGCGTTCACTTTGACACCTCCACCGATGAGATCTGCGACAAGACATCAGAGAGTTAAAAAACGCGTCCGTTAGAACGCACCGACTGCCTGGGTGGTTCCTGCCATGGCGTAGAACATAGGATCGAAATCAACAAGACGACGCTCAAGTTCCCGAAGCTTTGCATCGCTGGCTTGCGACTGCTGCACGAGTTTTACCAAGGACGGGGGGAAAGTCGCATCGTACTTTGCACGACATTCCAACCCCTGGTAGTATGGCCTTCCACGAACTAGCTCAGGTTCGTGTGGATGGGCCTCTAGCTCTGTGATAAGATTGGCCAAGATACCGATTCCCTATCACCCATGTGTGAATAGCGGGGAAAGAAGACATAGGGTAACTTACCGTATGCTTCGGGGGCCTGCTAGAGTGTCCACCGAGCGTCAAGACATCCATACGAACATCAATGTATCCTTTCTCGCCGACCGACGGCGCGGCGAATAGAGTCCCATTCAGGTTGTCCCATCCTCCTGTCGTCCGTGTGAGTACTCACTCGGCGGTTGTCGAAAGATATTTTGAAAACGCACCTCCTTCGTCGACAATCATAGCCATCGAATCAGCGCCATAAGTTTCGAGAAGGTATTTACTCATCATGCCAGCGCCCTTCAGCGACTTGAGAACAAAGTCAAAAAAGAAAAGGCATGACGCACCTGGTGCCCGCTAGCTTCCTCGTCCACACCAAAAGCCAAGAGAACCGTGCGAGAGGGTATGAATCCTCGCTCCAGCAGAGTCTCAATAGCAATCCTCAAATGACCATCAACTCGTGATCTCAGACAGCCTCAGAAACCAAACTCACAAACTTCCAATAACGCCAGGTTTATCATCACAGCTTCCTCTACCCCAGATCCATTCACCGTCATAATACCCAGAATACGGGGGATTGATCCAGTCGCCGTAAGTTGACGGGTTGACAGGGACGACGTCCATATGAGCAGCAAGTAAAAGAGGTTTGACGTTCTCGGTGCCCTTCCATTCGTACACCAAGGCATACGTGTTTACTTTGGTACGTTTCAGGTTCGCGTGACTGTAAAGTTGTCATCGAGGGTATCAAGTTGAAAACGATGGCGTACTCACACCTTGGGGAAACGTAACTCGAGATATTCATGGAATTCGGTCTCGATTTCCCACCGAGGGTCTTCGGACGGAAGTCCGAGGTCATCGAAAGACTCCGTACTAGCAGTAGTATCCAAGCAATCGCAATCAGGGCAGGAAAGATGGAAAGGAACCACGACTCACGGAATGCGGACAGCACCACCCAACGATTCGTATGCCTTGAGCTTGAACTCTGTCGAGCCGAATTCATCATCGAGACTGTGTAACAGAGCTTCGTGTCTTGGAGCAGTGAGTGCCTCGACCTGAGGGCAGAGATCGTCGAGACCGAGAGTGCTGCCACCCTGCCAGCGAGAGAAGAGATAGACATAGCAGTAAAGGTTCCCGAGAAAGGCGATTCCAAGCCACCATATTCCCGCCCTGATCGACTGGCGACTCGGCTTGTCTTGAAACTGACCGTCGACGACAGCTTTTTCACGGTCAATCTTGTCTGGTGGCCCCGCGAAGTCGTCGCGCGACGAAGCTTTGCGTATTTGATGATCCATTCGCCGGAAAAGAAGAGAGAGTCACTAACCTTGGGACGTGAACAAAGTTCCGACCATCACGTGTCGTGGTACACTCTTCACCAGTCCGATACGTCCGATACGATATCGCAGGCCTACATGGTCCAAAGCACATTCTCGCTGGCACTTGCACCACGATCGGAAAGTTCAAGGGCGCAAGATCAACGCCGCGGACGATGACCACACACGTTGCATCAAACTCGACAACCAAACGGCCAGCACGTCGCGTGAGAGCCGTGCGCGCGGTTAACGAGTTGGCGGCGAAACAAGGTCCATTCGAATACTTCCGTCCAGGAAAGTTCGTCTGAGTACATACGCGTGTAACATGTGCCAGTGTGATGTGGTAGTCGTAAAATGACCCCGTTGTAAGACCCACCACGTGTTTCCAATCCCCCTCGCCGAAAACACAAGGCACGTCGCTATTTAGTTCGTTCGCCCTTTCCTTTCCACAAACTCATCCTCATCCTCACTCCAGAACTTGACACTCATGACCGACACCGCAACCACATCCACCGATCCCTCGTTGCCAAAGGACAACGGCATCGGTGGCCCTAAAGCCGTCATCAAAAACGTCGACATGGCAGAGGAGATGCAGCAGGAGTCCATCGACGTCGCATCCGCAGCAATGGAAAAATACGCCATCGAGAAGGACATCGCCGCACAGATCAAGAAGGAGTTTGACAAACGCCATGGCCCCACCTGGCACGTCGTCGTCGGAAAGAACTTTGGCAGCTACGTCACCCATGGTCAGTTGTTGTCTCCTTGCCTTGATCTTCACGTCCGACTGAATCCACGTCCTCGATAGAAACTAAACATTTCATCTACTTTTACATCGGCGCGTTGGCCATTCTCATCTGGAGGTCGTGAAGCAACGTCACGCCGCGGCGATGCTGTAGATCATCGTGAGCCATCGTCTCGCATCGCTTGATCGCAACATCCCGCTAATCTGTCGGTCCAAACAGGACATCGCGCACGTTGTCGTAACTACCACTTGCCATCTCTAGTCGTCGTCGTCGTCGTCGGCCATGTAATTACTACCTCGTCCATCGTGTATCGTTTACTGTTATACTACTACGTGAGATGATCTAGACATACAAAAACGAATGCATGCAAAGTCTACAAATCGAAAACAGCAGCCCTGCTCAGCCCGACATGGGTGGCGTCCTTTTACTCCCCCTCGTAATCACCTCCACAACCACACGTGCCAAACACTCCCCGCTCTCGACATTAAACACGCCCACATGCAACTCACCAATATCTCCCTCCCCAGGAACACCATAAAACTCAACCGCCCTCTTTTCATCTCCCTTGTCCACAAACCCTTTGAGCTCCGCCTGCATAAACGACGGCAACGCCCACCCAGACATCAACCTCGCTTCCAACTTGTGATTCCGTCCATTCAACACCTGCATCGGAACCCTAAACTTGAACTTTTCCCCCGTCCGCACCAGAAACCGCAAGCTCGCGTGCGTCCGCGCACCACTCGCCGTCACGCCGTACCCCGGCTGCGACGACTCCAACGACGAAAACGACTTGTCAGACGCCGACCGCACGTTCGACGTCCCTTCACCCAGCGTCCGCACATAGTGCATCCCGATACGCAGCTCGTCGATGCTCGTGTGACGTCCCTCTTGGTTTTCCTTGTACACTTGGGCCGTCTGACTCGCGATCCTCCTCGTCCCTGAGGACGCTTGCGGTCCAGCAACATTGCTCGAGGGCGAGCGTGGAGGTGGAACGCGTGATGCATGCGTAAACTGTTTCAGCCGTGGCCGCTCTTCGCCAGGTCGCAACGACTCGGGGTGTGAATCCGCCGAAATAGCACTCGTACTCTGTAAACTTTCCCTTACGAGGCTATAAACGACGGCGATCAACATGAAACCACACACCATGAGAGCGCTCACCTCTGTCGGTCCTTCACGGCGGCCGGGGCAGGAGGACGCGGCCCTTGAGGCGAATTGGGTGGCGCGAAATCCGCCCTTCTCCTCGGGATCGATCGCTCGCCCGTCGAGTTTGAGGGTGACGTCGTAAAACTGGCCACAGTACTCGTCCGCCTCTCTATAAGGTGGTCATCGCGGATCGAAGTCGCGCTCTCCGCATGTTGCGGCGATTGCACAATCTCAATGTACTGTCCTTCAATCGGAATCCCGTGGATGTCATCCCGTCTGACCAACGGAACCGGATGACTGATGTTGGGCCGTGCAGGCGGGCTTCGACGCTTATACTTGTCGCTCACGTTTCGCGCCGTATTTCGGATCCTCCCAAAAAACTCCGCTTTCTTCATGACACCCTCGGCACACGACGCTTGCACTGTCGACGGCGTCGTCGGCGCCCGTGGCGAAACACGTCGCAGACCCAGCCCGAGATTATCGTACGAATTGGCAGGCGGATGATATCCAGGCATGAACGAACTTTCTTTCACGGGCGTTTCGAGACTCCCCTTTTCAGATACCGCGCTCGTATCCGCTTGGTTGCTCCATCCGTACCCCTGCTCTTGCTTTTGATCCCGCACCTCGATCCCGATCCCGTGCCATCGCTTCTCCTCCTCGGTCCACGCTCGCGCGCCTTCCTCGCCAAGAATCGCAGGGTCTTTGACGCGCGCAAATCGACGGAACAACGCCAGCGCAGAACCAAGGAAGAAAAGACCGCCGACGACACCAAACACGACCGACACGATCAGCGTGACTTTACTTTTGGACACGTCCCCAGTCGCACTCGACCCGTTGCCCTTGATACTCTCCAACTCGGGCGATACGATGGAGAGCATCGCATGCGACGTCGAGTGGGTAGTGTGCGAGTACGCAACAAACGTGACGCCTATTTTGGATGTATCCGAATCCGTAGGGATACGACCCGTGAGTTGTGCCGTGATCGGGTTGAGACTGAGAAACGCGCTTGCACTCGAAGGACTGAAAGACACGCTCAAGTTCGCGTCGCTGTGCTGCGTCGCTGACGCATTGGCAAAGTACTTGGCGAGATTGAAGTCCACTGTCTCTCCCGGGTCCGCTCGGATCGTGCCCAAGTCCGACGTCGTAAAGTAGGACGCCACGATGTCCAGGGCGACGCTCGTATAAAGTGTTTGATTAAAGTTGGACGTCAGCGTGACGGGCAACGTCGGCTTTCCATCTGCGGCCGTGAAATTGCTCGGAGGCACACCAAACAGTGTCTTGCTGACCGGATCGTACTTGAGCCAGTTCTTGTACGACGACGCGTCGATCGACAGTATAGTCACGTTTGCAGGCTGCAACGGTTGACCATCGATCAACGTCCCCTTGAAGTCCGCCGGCGAGGACATGGTGATGTTGAACGGTGTACCCGCCGTGACGTTGACCGTCGGCAATGTCGAATACGCAGACAACTCGTGACACGCAACGACGAGGTCAAACCGGAGCGACAACGCCGAGTATCCCTCTTGATCGGCACCAATGAGGTCGATTTCCAGCGTGAGGGGTGTCGGGTCAACTTGGTCGCTCGGCGCGGCACCGTTGAACGTGACCTCCTCGGAGTCGAACTCGATCCAAGACGGCAACGGGGTCCCGTCCGACAGCAGCGCACCATAGAACAGGTCGTTATCGGCCGTAAACGTATCCCCGTCGAGACCGATGCTAAATGACCAGCTCGCGGGCACTCTCAGCGTCGGGACCTCCGTGGCGAGCGCAGATCCAGGTGAAAGAAAGAAGACAGAGGACAATGCCCGGTTGCCCGCGTAGAATTGCTCGTTGATCGGGGTCTGGACCGTTGGTGGAGGAAACGACGTCGCGCAGAGTACGAAAGTCGAGGACGCGTTCGTTTCCATGTCGCTCGCAGTCACCGTGATGGGTGGTCGACCTTCGTCCGATGGCGCGGGTGTACCGTAGAATGTCGTGGTGCTGTTGTCAAAATGGAGCCAGGCTGGAAGTCCAGTCGCCGAATAAGCCAGAAATTTGTCCAGGTCAGTGGAGAACGTCTTCGAGCTCATGGTCCATGTGTAATTTTCGCCAATGCGCGCAATCAGTGGATATTGGTCGCCCAGGGTGTTATCGAGAGAAACAGTAGCCGAAACCGCACGGAACGCGGCGAGCAAGGTAAAAAGAATGGCAAGCATAGTGATGGGAGTCGTAGGGGGCGACGACGACGCGCGTTAGAGAACGAGTCGGCCAGCGAGCTCGACTTCAAAATTATTTGGAAGACGACGTGGAGATGAGGAAAGAAATGTGATTGGTTCGTTCAACGCGTCGCAGAAAACAAGTCACGTGCAAACATGCAAAATACTGTAAGAAAGCTCAAAAACACGGATGCGACATCGAAACCGAAATGAGATCTAAACCGAGGGTAAAAAGCGGTCTAAGAATCAATGAAAAAGCGTAAAACAATGTCTACATTCGCTAGAGGTAAACCGTCAAACCCGCCGCCTGGATCTTGCTTGGATCTTGCGTGTTCAAGAAGCCGATCAGTTGGATCAACTCGGCCCGTCCCTCGTCACCGATTTGATCTGGGCCGTTGGGATCAAGGACGTGGCTGAATATGGGAAACAGCGCATCCAGGTGGTGGCCGAGCGTCTGAGGGGCGGTCCGGAAGAGGTGGAAGAGTGCACGGAAAATGGGCCGGTTCTCCGCAATGTCGTCTTTCAGAGGAAGGGCCGCTACAAGCACGGGAAGAACTTGGTCTAGGGGGACAGCGGCAGAGTTGCGGTAGATAAGTCGTGCGACAGCGCCCGCCGCATTGTCCTTGGCACATAGCTGCGAACGTGGCGCATCAAGAGGTGCATCGAACAGAGGACGGAGAGCAGCGAGGAGAGGAAGATATTGTGGGGCAAGGTCGACCATAGAGTGTTCCACCAAGAGACCGACAGCAAAGCATGCGTTACTCCGGACATCTGCCTCATTATCGCTGAGAGCTCGGTAAAAGAGGTCTAGGAGGGGTTCGGTGTGAGGTGTGACCGCACTTTTGATACCTGCAATGATTTCTGCCAAGCATCCAATGGCAGCCGACCTATCGCCCAACGACCGGTTCTTTCCCTGGATCCCAAAATGTCAGAAAATTTATTCGAAATGCAGGACAGCGCAGCTCACATAATACCTTGCGATCAAAGGGAAGAATGTGCCAAAAGCCTGAGCAAAGTCGGGGCCAAGCGCATTTGCCAACGCTGCAACTAGATCTTCTGCAGAGGAGACGAGAATCGAGTCGTATTCAGCCTGGTCTTCTGGTGCTGCTTCATTCACATCATCATCTGGATCCTGCTGACAAAGCGCCTTCTGGCTCAGAACCTGAATAGCGATATTGCAGACTTTTTCGACATCTGAGGACAGTCTAAGCAAAGTGACATAAAAATTTTCGCGAGCATACATACGGCCCTCGATGGATGCAGTTCCCAACTTGTTGATTGTTTCGGCAAGACCTACGCATAGCGACGCTACCACGCCCCTGGTGAACATGAGCAACGATGCAGCCCAGTCGTGGTAGATACTTACTTGTTATCCTCGGACTCGTACATCTCAAGAAGTGGGGGGAGGCAATGACCGACCAATTCTTTCACGAGGGGTTGTAGAGGTACGGTCTTGTGCACAGATGTCAAGAATACGAACAATTTTTAGAAGCATATACTTACCACGACAGCGCCAGCTTGCCACTCTTGAGGGTCACTAAGTTCGTAGAAAACCCTAACCAACTCGAGCAATGATCCCGTAGCCGACTTGCGAATACCTTCGTAGTAGTGCCCCACGAGAGCAACGAGTTCAATGACGCACTGCTCAACGTAGGGGAAAAAGTGATTGCGAGTCGCAAGGAACAATGGGCCGATCGTGTCTGCTGCAATTTCCTTCTCGACAGCAATGGCACTATTGACCTGGAGTAGCTTTTCGATGTCAATGTCTTCCACCTCCGCTTCGATATTGCTACCTGTATCTGTATCAAGTACTGTGATGGCAGTAGAGGGAGAAGAGCCAGACGCGAAGGCTGCAGCTACCTCTTTGGAAACTGTGACATGGAAGGTGAGTCGCGAGTACCAGTTGCAGTAAGCGTGCGTAGCTCACGGGATCCATCTGCCTCTTCTCCAACTTCGGGCAAACGACAGCTGGCCAAAAGGGGAGGAACAACATTTGGAAGATAAGGCGCGAACTCCTCGCCGAAGACGCGAGCCATCACAGAGAAGAATAGGAAACTGCATTCCCTCAAACGCGGACTACCCATTTCAAGGCCCTGGAACGCTTGCTTCATCATGTCAGCAAAGTACGGTCGGAACGCCTCGGGACCAATGGCTTCGGCAAATGTTCCGACTGCATCCATGGCGATACCACGCAGTTCACTCTCTTCACCCTCCCCAGTGAGAACGAGGAAATGTTGGAGGCGGTTCATGGTGGGCTGGAAGTAGGGCAAAAACTTTTCCTTGGAGGAATGCGCGGCACTACCAATGGCACCAGTGACGACAGATTTGACAGAAATGGGGGCAGTGTCCAGAAGGTTTGCAAGTTGCTCCATGATCAGGTTGAGATACTGGTCAATAACATCTTCCAATATCTCAAGGAGGGCATCGAGGGCGGTGCAGGCGGACCGCTGAGTCGCCGGGTCGCGGACCAGGTTCATGATAGCCTGAAACAATAATGTTCAACCAGTGTCAAGATCGAAGACGATAGGATAACCAACAGGAAGGAGTATAGCATGCTTCGCGGAACACTCTTCATCTAACCATTCGCACAGACAACCCACGGCGACGCAGGTGGCCTTCCTTACGGAAGAGTCAACGTCATGAAGACCAGCCTCGATGAGAGGCCAGACTTGGTTCATGATGGGTGTCATGAATTCGCTACAGCCCTCGACGACGACACCGAGGGCGAGCATGGCGCCGCGGCGGTTGTTTGGATCAGAGGATGAGAAGTACTGTTGGATCAGAGTGCGAAGAGCGGGGAAGACCTGGGTAGGAGGAAGGTTCGTTGCTAAACCGTCGATAATACGTAATGCAGACTACGAAACCGTCAGCGCATCATGACATTTGACAACTACGAGCTTACTCGACTTGGTGACTCCTGGTCGCTGTCATCTGGCTCCGGTTCGGTGGTGATTGGCATAAGGCCCTCCAAAATTTTCCCAGCTAGATTTTGGTTCTGAATCTTGGTCTTTTTACTGCCAAGGACGGGTAAGGATCGGATCGGAATGTAGAAGAAGAGGACTTGCTATTGTACAGTCCAGTGAAGTGCATTCAAAGGGAAGACACGGAGTTCGGGATCGAGATCTCTGTTGCCACCACAAAGAAGTAAGAATGACGCAAAAGCTTCGGTGTGGGGTCCCATAACTGGAATTTCCTGAGTTTCGGCAAGGATCAGTAAGTGATCAGTTCCGATATGCAAATAACTTGCGAGAATCAAGAGTGTCTCGAAGACATCAAATAGCTGCCGCACCGAAGGCTCATCCCCTGCTTCTAATGCTTGCTGCACGACTTGGAGCATGGGAGGTAAGAAACTTTGAAATGTTTTCTGACAAGTTGTCAAAAGACGCGCTGAATCATATCCCATCGACTTACGATATCACGCTTGTCAGCAATATCGAGGTATTGAGCAAGGATGCCCAACGAGCTGAAGGACTATGAATCTCGACGCTGTTTAATAGTTTGGCAATAAAACATACCGAACTGTCGTCACTCGTATTTCCATGCTCTCAGCATCCGTGAGGAGAACCTGGAAGAGCTTGAAAAAGTTTCGAGTCAAGTCCCGAAACCCTTCAAGGACGGTTTCCAGGACAGTAAACAGTATGTATACGCCAGCTTCGCGTTGACCAACTTGTGGAGATGAGCATGCTTCGTTGAGCCATGAGAGAAGTTGTGGCCATGTCCCTTGCTTGAGTTCGATTGACGCGATGGCTGCGACAACGCGTGCAGCCGAGTGACGGACAAGCTTACTGGAAAGCAGGTCGAAAACAAGCGGGTGAGAAGGATACAGGAACGCGTACTTTGGTTCTGCAAGGACGAGTTGTGGCAATTCGCTCTTGATTTGGTCACAGGATTCTCGAGGGAGCTGAATCCAGAGATCGCCACTTTTTTGCATAACCCGCTTGCGCAGCTCGACTGCTGCGAGTTGGCGAACCTTGAGATGAGAGGATCGCGGTTAATCCTGAGATCTGCGCTGGGGATCGACAGGGACTCACGGCAGACTCTGGAGAGCTGGCGAGGATTTGGGCGAGGGCAGATATGCATGTCGGAGTTTTGTAGTACTCGGTATTCAATAGCGCGGTGGCCTGATATCGAGTGGTATGAATACAAGGACAAAAAACGCGTTTGATCGGATGATCTTACAGTCTGGAGTTGCTTGGTGTCATTTGAGGTGGACTGTAACAAGAGATTATGAAGTCCCTGCACGAAACTCGGCTGTACATTGCTTTTGAGGTATCAAGAACGAGCGATACGACTTGTACTCACGTCCATTTTGCGAGGTCGTGCAGGAAGGAGAACAAGGAGGAGGAGGCAGATTGCACTTGCAAAAAATTTGGCGGGGTTCCAAAATTTCCTAGTCAAGGCGGAAACCGGAATCGTACGGACCGTGAAACTAACGCTAGCTAGTACTTGCCAGTAAGTTAAGTTGTCCCATTCATGATTGATCTTCTCATAACTTTACAGGGTTTACAGGGTTTAATCGCTTACCATTCTTGAGATTTCGTGAGTCATTTTCTGATGACGACTTTTCGCTTAACGACTCCCCATCGTCCTGGCCAGTGATCACGGGGTACGATTGCCATGCTGGCCTGGTTTGATGGCCAACCAAATGGCCCGAAATAGTCGATCACCCACGCTAGGGCTCAACCCGCTTCCTGCCATTCCATCGCAACTAGTATGGTATTCGTCAGTTGGGACGTGCAGTCCTCTCAACGATGACACCGTCGTAGCCTAGGTGCTTATCCCTAAACCAGTCACCATCGTCCTCCGAGGTGATATTGTCGTGTCTTCCCAAGATTGATGCATGCTAGTCTTCTCTTCTCATGAAATCTATTCCAACCACTCTGGTTCCACATGCTAGGTGGTCACGGACGCAAACCAGCGCGTGCTGAAATGTACAGGAGCCCCTGGTACCCCTGACGATCCACAAGGTATAAAATACACCCAAGAGCCCATCCCTGTTCGTCCGCAAACCGCTTCGCAGACCCCTCCACAATGAAGTACCTTGCTTCACTCGCTTTGGCTCTGGCCGTTACTCGAGCAACCCCAATCAAGCGCTCAGATCCTTTGGGTATTGACGTCTCCGACTATCAACCTAATGTTGACTGGACTACCGTCGTTGCTAACGGCATCCAGTTTGCATATATCAAGGCTACTGAGGGGACAGGTTTGCTTATTTGGTTTGCCTCTGGTTTG
Organism: Boletus semigastroideus; assembly: GCA_038090295.1. Taxonomy (NCBI): domain Eukaryota; kingdom Fungi; phylum Basidiomycota; class Agaricomycetes; order Boletales; family Boletaceae; genus Boletus; species Boletus semigastroideus. Next base: position 22,950 of record JBBPMK010000173.1, read on the forward strand.
TGCTGATCGTACTACTCTATTCAGGATATACGTCCCCTTCATTCAGCTCCCAGTACATCGGTGCTACGAACGCTGGCCTCATTCGCGGATCGTATCATTTCGCACACCCCGATATATCCAGTGGCGCTACTCAGGCAACCTTCTTCCTCAATAATGGAGGTAGGTGGACTCTACTACAAGCGATAGCATAGTATCTAATTATTTGCTAGGTGGTTGGTCTGCGGATGGGATTACCCTTCCTGGAGCACTCGATATCGAGTGTCTGTAATTCATATCCCCACTAATAACGAGAACTGACCGCCCTGCAGATAACCCGAATGGTAGCGAGTGCTATGGCCTGACAGCTTCCCAGATGATCACGTGGATCAATGATTTCTCCAACACCTACAAAACCAAAACGGGCCGGTAACAAGATTTCAGCTATTTCAAATAATTGATCTGACCGGGATCCTTTTTATTTTAGTTACCCGGGTGATTACACCTTGTCAGATACACACACACACTCGTTAACACCTTTTTCTAGTCATTTACTCCACGACCGACTGGTGGACCACTTGTACCGGTAACACTGCCGACTTTTCCGCCAACAACCCATTGTGGATTGCTGATTACGCTTCCACTCTTGGTGCTCTTCCTAACGGATGGCCGTATACCTCATTCTGGCAGTACGCCTCCTCTGGCCCAAACCCTGGTGACGCTGATCTCTGGAACGGTGACTATGCTCACTTGCAAACGTACGTCCGATGCAGATCGAATGACAAGTAATCTCATGATCATCCGATTCAAAACAGGTTTGCTCGAGGGTGAACGGGAATCGGGTTTGCCAACACGGTTGATAGCATGTATATTTGTTGTGAAGTAAAGCGCATCTCGTTCAAACGGTGTCGTGTATCTTCTATGTTGTTCGGTGAGAACTCGCAAGATTTTGTGTTGTGCCATGGCATCGCCTTTCCGGGTAAGTAGCCGTCAGTTGCGCTCGGCCCAAATGCACGCCGGGTTCATCTCGTTTTCCACGCTCCCTGCATAGAACGGCCACCAGATGTCAACATAGTTCGTCAAGTCACAGCATGCCTAAATCATCGACGCTCTCTCTTACGCTGGATCACTTTCCTGTAGAACTTTACAAGCTATATTTTACTACATCGGTGTCCCAGACATTTTGCGAATACGCAGGGTTCGCCTTCCCTGCACCCAATTCACCCAACTTTCGCTCTGAGCACATCCATTTTACAGGTCTCGCGATATCTGAACGGGGTTACCTACTACAGAGAAGTATGGACTAATGCCTATCGCACAGCCGAGTACATCCGCCCTCCCGGGCCCTTCCCCTCCCAATCTTCGCGTGAACTGGAAAAAGCGCTCGTCACCGGTCTTCGCATCCATCAAAACCTTCGTCGTGGTGGTGATAGTGGTTTTTGGACGGTTCTTGCTCGTAGCCCTCTCGGAGGAAGTGCATTATTATGACTTGAATCTCGACGAGTCCTCGGAAGCAAAGACTATTTACCGACACCCATCCGGATGTATAGACCAGTTTTATTGCCGTTCTGCCATCGACATCGAGGGTCGCCCGTTTGCGTGCGCGATACTGAAAGACAGGGGAGGGTGGTGAGCGTCGACATTCGTCGAGATTCAAGATCTAGTGTCGCTAACATCGTCAGCGTTTTGATATATTTAGTGAATTTGGGGGAGGAATCGGAAGTGACTCTGGAGCTTCTTTGCGATCTGACCTATGTCAATGTCCTCATCTGTGACATCAGCCTTGGTCTTTGTGATTATTGTTCAGCTTCTCTTAGGTGGTAGGCTCATCTGGCACGCCATCGCTTTCGACGTGCACCCCCGCACACTTTTCCTTCTTCCTTCCTTCGAAAATGCTATGAACGTCAGGGTAGGCCCTCTTCGAACGCACACTGGCGCCTAACTGACCTATTCAACGTTGCGACATAGGTGGCAGATCAACTCGTTGATTTTATGCCCGACTCCTACGAGTGCATCTCGACATCGACGCACCTTGTCATAGCAAGCTCTTTCTTCACCTAAGCGGCCGTGTGGTGCACGTTTTTCCAGGCGTTTGAATTTCCTACACTGCCCAGTTCCACCCCTACCTTGACTCTCAGCCCCTCCCACCATGGCGTCATCTCTGGCATCGGCACCCACGTACCGGGAGATCTAATTATCCACGACGCAGTCCTCGATTCTACCATGCAAGATGTTCTCATCGCCATCTGTGTGCACGCGTTTGAGCCCTCCCGTCCGCAGCGTCCCAGCTCTGCATGTGGCATCCTTCGCCTTCGTAACATGCATGTTCGAGCTGGAAATGAGGTTGGCACCGTCGAATTTCAACCGCTTGGCCACTTTTTGGCCCCGCACGTCCCATTGCTCCGTCCGTCCTTTAATGGCATCGGCCGAACGAGTCACATACACCGCGGAGGCGGGTATTACACCCTCGAAGTGCTGGAACACGACGTGCACGCTAGCGATAATGGCAAGCGCACGGTCAAGACCACGACCACCCAATTCCGCAACGTTCCGCAGTCTCCGAGCAAACATGTTTGTCTCTTAGATCATGATCCCTATTCCGGTCGGCTGGCAATGTGTGCAATATTCGTCGGGACATCCAACCATGTTCCGGATCTTTGACCTTGCTGGCTGAGTCGTCCGTACAATCTGAATGACGAGTGGCAGACGGGATGTGCAGCTGGAACATGTCGCTCGGTGGATTTTCGATACAACAATGTTTCGTTTTTACTTTGTGCTTGATGATGTGCATTATTCGATTGTGATCGCCAGTATATCTGAATCGTCGAGTCCACAGTACGATTCAACAGTTAACCAGTTAACCATAGTACATAGTAATGTTTTCAGACCGGATAACTTGAAGGACCATGTACGATTTGCCGCCCCCTACCGCTAATGTACTACACGATTGATCAGAGTCACGCGGTATTGCAGTACGACTTCAAAGTTTCCGAGTATCCGCCACACTCACTGGCAATACTTGCGGCAATATCACAAGCCCCGGCCGAGTGGATGTAGAAATTGGGCCTGTAGTCAAGTGTTGACAAGAAATTGGTTGATGCCTACCTGACCATCCCGTATGCGTATTCGAACCAATCCCACGGACGATCTATCCATCCTAAGTCGGACGGGGAGCAGCGGTACTCATGAATTCTTCCCATGCTTTGATGGTGGCGGCCGGGAAGAGGTATGTGGAGGCCGGCTACCGTCGTAGCGGAACCATAGTAGACACCCGCTTGGCCGGGAAAGTAGTCTTTGCCTAGGGAAGGTACCTCTCCTCCGATGACGGTGACCGATCCGGAACTCGAAGTGGTGACCAGTCTGATTTTATTGTTGCGAAAGATAAATTCTCGGCCGAGGGTGAGGCCCTGGGCACGTCGCGTGTTTTTTAGAACCGAGCAGAACCTGAACATAGGGTTCGATTCACTCACGGAGACGGGGTTGTCGTGCGGGAGAAAATGCCCTGCGTGTACGACAAGAACGTACGTCCAGCCACGTTCTTGATGGACGACGCCTGCAAATTCGCCGTGGTCGTTGTACCATGACGTCTCCGGCTTGCGCGTGAAACCGCGGATACCGCAGAATGTTGTAATCTGTACAAATGGGATGAATGAATGCATGTATGGTCACCCAGGTTATTTCTGAAGCCATACTTGGATGGTTACTGTATATTGGCGTTAGCCGCGTTGTAACGTGAATGAGCAGGGGATATACCTTCAGAACCTAGATGAGGTATGCGAGAATCGTCGTTTCCGGGATTTTCATGTGATGGGCCGTCGCATTTGTGGCCAGCACATCGAAGAAAGCCGTCGGACTGGTTTCTGTGAATATACACAATATATTGTCCGCCACGACACTTACTCGACACCTGAGAGAGAGTGGTCTCAATAACCATACATCGAAATGCAATGAAACGTACTCGGGTCTCTGTTAGAATAACCTGTAGAGCAATTTATGAGTGCAAAATTGGAATACGCAGGGTATGCTTACTGTTGCCAAAGGGATAATCGATCGCTTCCGTCCAATTCATGTTTGTAGGGGCATGGATCGCAGCACGTGTTTGAGGGTCTGGAAAGAGGAGCTTAGGTCTGCATGTCATCTCCACGCGGCCAGGAACAAACTATTGAAGAAGATAGAGGCATCCAGAGGTACTCGCGGGTTCAACGCACCAGGGATGTTGTAGATATCGAATTCACCCCCCGAGCTCTGAATCAGAGCTATAGCCCGCGTTTCTGTCAGTAAATGGTGACGGAAATACAAATGGTCGTACACCAGGGGAATGTATAGTTGACAGCGTAGTCGATCATTTCATCGTATAGATCACAACCGTACCGAGGGTCAATCGTTCCGTTCGCTCGACCAATGAGGCTACGCTTCCATGCTTGGTGTGCATGATCCCCTTGTACTTTGAAAGATTAACATCCCGCTTAGTGAACGTAGTGCCGAACCGGTCCTGAACTTCTCGCATAAAGTCTTGCTTGGTATATTTCATCCCATATTTCATCCCGTATTTCCTCAAAGCACTGCCACCGGATGCGGGGTCTGAAGCATTTAAATTAAATTCGCCTGTCACGTGTCACACAGACTGATGAAATTTTCTGGGGAATGCAAATGCTACAAAATTGCAAATGCTACAAAATTGCTACAATCCAAGCTCGTATGCGAAACGGTGACACCAGGGAACGCCCCAGATGCGATCGGACTGAGTACGGACACGAAAGGAAGAGGGAAGAGTCGGGTAAGACGAGGTAAGGGTGAAAACATTGGCATCATTGCTGAGGTGTTGTTATGCGCCTTGGGTTGCATCCGCGACTTCGGAAGTTATCAGTACTACGATGACGGGCGTGACTCGTAGGAAGGGCAGCCAAGACTAAGGCAAGGTGTGCATCTTGTGAGGGTGCATGTGCATCGTGTTGCCACCCAGTCGATGTCCTGCGCGCCATGTCGTTGATGGCACACTGGCACAGGGTCCAGCTGGTCCAGGACCAAGAGGGCAGCTACGCAAACAAAGACTGCAAAAAAAGAAACAAGGTAGTGAAAATGGCAGAGCGTCGAAGGCATTACCTACCTTGCGCGGTGTGACTTTCCGCGCCAGCGATCGCACCGTACCTGCCGTCAAAGTTGCGACACAGATGGATGTATCGACGTCAATAGCATCCAAACTAGAGAAGGGACAATGCATTAACGGCGATGTAGAGAAATGTGTGTTGATTTTGCCAAAGGAGTTTCCCGCGAACACTGCCGAAGGTTGTTGGAATGCAAGAACTAGAATGAATCGTGGGCAATGGGAGCGCCCGAACCGAGTAGGGCATACCTTCGACGACGCGGTCGACGTCCGGTCTATCCAGTGTGTTGTGCGTGACGAGGATCTGGATCGCGCTCAACGACGACAAAATATACCCGCGCCCTATGCCTCTGCCAGAACCTAGCGTTTCGTTTTATTCATGAATCTATTGTGTCCGCACTGGGGATCCAAGGTTGGGTGGTCGACTGTGTATGCAGAATAATGGTGCAGGCGTTCGATGATGCTCGACGTGATGGCATGCGAAATTTGTGCGGGACGGGGGTTGGGTTTGGAGGTAAGGTTGGGGTGAGCAGTTGAATACCCCTGGTGATTTGGGCGTAGACTTCAAGGAACGTTCGCTGTAGTTGTGTCGCCCGCTAGGTGTTTATTGTGTCGGTGAGAGGGGCTTAAGGTTACGCTGGGTTTGAATATGTTCACTGCCACTCGGAATCCTCCGTCACTATGCCCTAGGATATAGCCCCTCACACTCGAATCGGCGGCGTGTAGGAGTCTGGCTCTTAGGCTGTTTAGACGTCAGGAAAACTTTCAGCGTACAGCAATTTCCCAACTCTCAGTGGCTGCTGAAGTTAGCGCCAAGGAATGCTGGAATACTCACGATCTTTTCTCGATCTCTACACGCCGTGACGAACCGTAGTCGCATTCCAGCATGTTGAACCAGACGACAGACTGGCTGGCTCAGCTGCCGCCGGAAATTTTGCATGTTATATTCTACTACCTCGATGTCCCAGACATCTTGCAAGTCCGCAGGGCAAGTGTGTACTGTCCTGGACCGTACAGTGTTGATTGGAACCTTCCTTGGCAGGTCTCTCGATACCTAAACGGAATTAGCCACAGTAGGCAGCTGTGGACTGAGATCTATCGCACAGCCGGGTTTGTTCGTCCTCCTGGTCCATTTCACTGGCAATCCACGCACGACATGGAAAAGGCGCTTGTCCGTGGCTTTCGAGTCGATAAGAATCTCAGCTATGATGGTTCCATTCAAACGAGGAAACCGGCGCTCAAGCTGAAAGAGATCACGTATATGGGTCTAGACGTCGGTGTGAGCCTGATCTTTGGGCACTTCCTGCTGATTGGTCTTCGAAAACAAGTCCAATGTTATGACCTGGAGGTCGATGCGTCCAATGATAATTCAGAAGCGAATACCATCTACCAGTCTTCACGTAGAATCGTGGCAATGTATTGCCGTTCTGCGATCGATGCCGAAGGCCGCCCATTTGCATGCGCGGTATTGACCGAGTCTGAGGGAACGCTTTATTCACCAAGGACATACTTGTAAGTTTTGCAGCTAAAACTGTGTTGAGCTTGCGCTGACGTTGTTGTGAGATCGATTTATTTGTTGCGCGAGACACACTCTAAAGTGACCCTGGATTTCGTTTACCAATTCGAGGGACGCCGCATGTCTTTCATCGAGACCATTGACCTTGGCCCTCGTGCCATCGTTTTGCAAGGCGAAATGGATCGTTCTGCGTTCGCCGTGGATGTGCACACGCGCACTCAGTTTCTCATTCCTTCCAGTGAAGAGGCAATGGAAACAGCCGGGGTGGGTCTACCTGGTCACGAATTATTCAGGTTTAATGTGTACAACATAGATTGCACAATCCGCTCCCATTGAGAAACGTATCATGCCCATGAGTATCTCGACATCAACCCACGTAGTCTTAATGGCATCGTACTATCGCAAGGATGACGGATGGATGACATACTTGCGGGCATTTGCCCTCCCCCCTTTGGGTTCCGCGCGCCACTTCACCTCACCTTCTGCCCCTCTTACCCCGTCACACACTGGTATTATTTCCAACGTACTCGTCTTCTTCAACGCACTTCTCCACGACTCCGTCGTCGACTCATCTACGCAAGACGTCCTCATCACCATCCGAGTGCGTGCGTCCGACCCTTCCGTTCACCCCCGTCCTATTTGGAAATATGGTATGCTCCGTCTCAGCCCAGATGGCACTGTGGCATTCCAACTGCTTGGTTCTTTTGGCCAGGCCTCCGACCTAGACATTATGCACTTTATGCACCCCTCTTTCCACGGCATCGGCAGAGCATTTTACATGACAGAGCTAGAGTCTCATTGGATCGTCTCAGTCCTCGATTATGACCTGCATGCTATTGGCGAGGATGGGAAAAAGGATAAAACCAAGACGATAGAATACATCCGTCATCCAGAATCACACGTACTCTGGGACTTTGATCCCTATTCCGGTCAGATATGTTTTGGGCATTGGACACTGGAAAACGGCTTCGTCGAGATTATCGATCTTGGCGTGTAGGTCGATGCATAACGTGTGAGGGTTATATTCTTCGATTGGGACCAATATACTGACCCTGAGGTCGATTTAAATAGGTCAACGTCACGGTCATGCGACTAATAATACTAGCCGAACTGAGCTGAGAGAAGGTTTTTTAAGTTGGATCGCTCCGTCGATATCACGGTAGACATCATTCTGTCTTTTTGGATTTGGATTTCAGTCTCTACATATACCGTCATTTACTACTCTACTACTAGCCTCTACTAGCCCAATTTCAATTGTTGAGCTGTCAAGCTGTCATACCCGAGTTTGACCAGATGTTATCTAATCCCATCAACGCATGGCACTTCGTCACCGGGTTGCCACTGCCTTCAACTGCCTTTCCCGCGTTCTCCGTCGCGTCGGAGTAAACGACCATTCGTGCTGCTAGACATGTCGCGCCTCCCCGTAAACAACAGCTATTATCCACTCCCCATCGGCGCTTATGGGAGTCCTCCTAGTCGAAGTCCTCCACCTCTGGGCCATATGCACCAGACCAGCCGCTCAGAGTCCGTTGACGACAAGAAACGGAATCTGGAACTTCCTTCTGTAGACCAAGATGACGCCGGTGATGGACGATGCACCGACAGCCCAAGTTCCCAAGGACGTCCCGTCAGACACCTCGATCTATGGTTCTCAGATGGATCTGTGAGCCCTTGTCCACGTTGATGTGAGGTATCGGTGCTGACGCACTGCCGGAGATTGTGCTTCAAGCGGAAAACACGCTCTTTCGCGTGCACAAATCCTTGCTTGCCAGACACTCTGGTTTTTTCCACGACTTGTTCACGCTACCACAGCCCGATTCAGATACAAACTCGCTCTCAAATTCTTTCCAGTCCTCTGGAGATATTGAAGGCTGTCCTGTGCTCCGCCTTCACGACGCACCCGAAGACGTCGCCAACCTACTCACGGCGTTGGTAGACGGTCCGTGAGTCTTTCCATCACACTCAATCTCTTCCGTTGTTCATCAGTCCTAGGAGCTTCGGGAACAATGACGCTGCCGACTTTCAAGTCGTTTCTGGTATCCTACGCCTTGCTACCAAGTACGTAGTGGACTCCCTGCGCGAGAAGGCCCTCGACCACCTCACCGTTGCCTGGCCAACGACGCTCCAGGGTTGGGATGCCCGCGAGGACACATCTCGTTCTTTCGAGCTCCCAACTGCCAGCGCATCAGAGAGTATATACCCGTCACCAATCGTAAGTAACCAGGTCGAAAGTAATTTGTATTCTCATTGTGATACAGGCTGTGGTTAATCTTGCACGCGAAGTCAACGCGCCATCGTTGCTCCCATCTGCCTTCTACGACCTTTCCCGATGCAGCTTCTCGCAAATATTCGACCACGGCGAATTGTTTGAAGAAGGCGCATCGCAATGTCCTCTCTCGCCGATTGACATGCAACGCTTGTGCCTCGGCAAGGAAGCTTCGCAACATGCCATCACGACGTTGATCCAGTCGCTCGGATACCACGCTCGCACGTTAATGGCCGGTCCGACAACCACGTTTGCGCATCACCAACATTCCTATTCGCATGGCCATCATAACCACAGGACATGTAGACGCGATTTCTCGGAGTTGGTCACGCTCGCCACGCAACACTATCTCTTCGACCATCAGCGTGGATGTATGGATCCGCTGTACGTTGCGGAGGAGCTCGGACAGCCGCTGTATGACTTGGGTCAACCCCTGGGCATGGACCGTCTGGGCAATTCACGTCGCAGTCTCGAGCAGACGGAGTGCCAAGCGTGTGCCGCGACGCTGGAAACATGGGCAAAGAAGGAGCGCGAACGGATGTGGAAGATGATTCCGTTGTGGTTTCGTCTCGATGTGTGAGGTGCGAGACGGGACATTCATGTTTGTATTGCTTTTTTTTTCGCAGTTCGGGGGGAAGGGGGGGTTGGCATTGCCATGCAAACGCGTGCGTAAGGCATGCTTTCAGTTAGCTTTATGCGACATTGTTTTGATCAAGTTGCTTGTCGTCGTATCTGTATCTTGCTACTGCTATCGTCTTGGATGTTTAAATTCGAGTACAGCTATGTGTAGAAACGATTTCTGTCGAAATATAGGGGTGCATGACCTGACTCGGAACTAAAGGTGACTGTAGAAGGTCGGCTAATCAGAGTTAAGTCAGTTGATGCCTTTAGACCTTCATTGTCACCAGAAATTTTGTTCTCATCTCCAAATGCCTGACACCATCACACACCCCGACTCAGAGAATCACCATTTCTTTCAGTATACAACTGGAAGATGGCTTTACAACGAACAAGAACGTGAGTGATCGTTTGCACCCAGGTCAAAACCACTGTTTCTTCACACATTGTGTAGAAATGTGCATTCGATATACCTCCTTTGATGTGGACGCCTTGAAGCAAATTGCTGCAAGAGCAGCGGACGCAAATCGTTGTACCCAGATTGTCAAACTGACGGAAGGTAAAGTTGCACGATACCGTCTTGAACTCGTTGACCTTTTCGAATAGGTTCTTTTAACAAAATTTTCCTTCTGACTCTTGACAACGACGCCAAGTTGATTGCCAAGATCCCTTGTCCGCTCGTACCTCCTCGTCGTCTCTGCACTGCGAGCGAAGTTGCGATCATGGACTATGCAAGAACGGTCCTTGATTTACCTGTTCCACGGGTCCTGAGCTGGAGCGCCGATGCGGACACGTCCGAGGTGGGAATCGAGTACATCTTGATGGAACACGTACCAGGCGTGGATCTGTACAAGAGGATGGACGACTCCAACTCCCGCATCATGCCCTTTGTGGACCAACTGATTGGCGTGGAATGCCGGTTTACTCGATATCGTTTCTCCCAGACAGGGAGCCCGTACTACAAGGAGGACGTTTCACCCGAGCTGCAGCAGCGCCCCCTTTATGCCGAGGGTGTCGAGGGAGATGGATCGGTTCGATTCCGCATCGGACCCTATGTCGACTGGGATATCTGGCGTGGAGAAAGAAGTCGTTTGGACGCCGATCGTGGACCATGTCAGTCCTGCTTCAATCCTTGCTGTATCCGTTGACGGATGTTCTCCAGGGCCGGACACATTGTCGTACATCAAGGCAATCGTTGAAATTGAAAAGTAATGGCTGTCCATGTTCGCCGTACCGCGCGATCCTAGTGACCCGTTTTGTCGTCCAGGCATCGAGAACACCTGCGGCGCATATCCGTCTTTTAGATGACTTTCTCGCTGTCGTACCAAGCCTTCTTCCTCCAGAGGAGGTCTGTATCCCAGTGCTTTGGCACACCGATCTTCATGCATCCAATATCTTGGTTCCTTCCGAGGGTCCAGTGGTCATTCTCGGCATCATTGATTGGCAAGGCATGAGTGTCTGCCCACTCTTCTTACAAGCCCACTTTGCGGCATGTATGCGATACCAGGGAGACGACCGCATCGTCATCCCTCCAGGCGTTGCCAAACCCATGCTTCCGGACAATTTCGAGAGTTTGTCAGAAGCGGACAAGGTACATTTGGAAGGCCAACGGCGACTCGCCATGCATCACAAATACTACGAAATGCGCGTCATGTTGCACAACCCCTTCTACTTTGCATCGCAGGTGCATCCTAATGTCAAGTATGTCATACCGCCACTACTCAGCGCTTCGCGGACATGGCATGAAGGGATGCATCGTTTGCGAAAAGTGCTACTGGACGTGCAAGATGCTTGGGAGGAGATCGCCCCTAGTCAACCCTTCCCCGTCACATGGGATACCGAGGAGATTGAACATCATCGAGAGGCATATCCGAGGTTGCAGATGTATGAGGGGCGTGTCAAGATAGTGGCTGAAAAGCTGCTGTTGGAGGCGGACGGGTGGGTGGCGAACGAACGGTTTGCGGACATGATGCGACTGACCAAGTCCATCATCGAGGACTGGGAACCAGAGGAATTCGGAGGACCATACCCATTTCAGGATGGTGGTCGGTCGTGGTTCCTTTCGTGAAGAGCGGGAAGAGAGGATCAATTGTTGATGTAATGGTATATCCAACATGCCTCGACAAAGCCATGTCAATGTTCAAGTCGTGACGACGGAGCGGATTTTTGAAACCGGAGAACAATAAGCGGCCCTCAGTGTGACATCCCCGACTTGAACAACTCGGATTCCGAGTTCGATTGGGTGGTTTCTTATGGACCGTAAAGGATGGCGACGCTGTTCATCAGGACCGACTGAACTGTGTGAAATGGACAGCGCACGCAAACGAGCGATTCTCGACGTCGACGGTAGAAACGCAATCAAACCACTGCAGGGCATTCCGAGGGTGGTTGCAGACAATGGGGAAAATCTAAGTGAAATAGTTTGGGTGGAGGAAGGCTATGGTCCACAGGTTTCATTTGCATATCGTATATGATGTGCTTTTTTTATCAGATTCAGAGGACGCGGTGTACATCCTTCAAGCTTTCAAGTTGTATTCACCGTTTGTTGGCTGTGAATTAAACTCGATCGAACAAGCACGTGTATAGCACGGAATCGATAGTGACAATGCAATGTTGTGTGAGCTGTGTCAGTCAATCTGTTCCAGTGACTGCCATTTGGCGCTTAACGGTCAAGCCGGAACATTCCCGAAGTCATCAAACATACCGCCCTCAAGTTATGTGTCAGAATGAGAGTAAAATTGTCGAACTGATTCATATGCATACCCTGATCAAGTTCCGCTTTGAGTTCGTAGACCTCGGGCACAGCTCTCTTGTTGGATTCCAGCAGCTCGCGAGTGTCTTTCACTAGCTTGTCACTTTCTTCCCGTATCCTTTGGACGTCTGGCAGCGGCTTCACAATGTCTTCCACCGACCTCACGTTGACTCTGGGCGACCTCGCAATGACTTTCGGCGGATTTTTAGTGTCTTCCTAGTGGTTTCCATCGACCTCTCGGTGGCCACCAGCGCCCTCTTAGAAGTTTCCAGTGACTTCTTGATGGCTTCCAGCGTCTTATTGGCGAGGCCCGGCGGCATCCCAGGTGCTTTCGCGGTTTCTCAGTGTTTTCCACCGCCTTCTTACTGGCTTCCGCGGTCTTGTTGTTATGGGCATCTAGTCTCTCGTTCTTGGTTTTCCGTCTTCTCCTCGGCATGAAAGTTCCCTGTGGCAATCTGGGGTTCAGATACTACATTCCAAATTTCCACGCAAGGGGTAGCTTTATTCCAGTATGACCTCGAAGACTGAGGTGTTCCAGTTTGACCGTCAAGCGCCAAATGACGGTCACTACCAGTGGAGTCAGATCTGTGGGAACACCCGCAACAGATCTTCTGATTGAGGCCGAAACAGCTCGCGATATTGCATTGTTATCGATTCCGTGTATACACTTGGAAGCACCGCGCACTGTTTATGTCTCGTCTATCATGACGCAGTCTCATTGATTCATTTTGGGTCTGGGAAATCAATGTTATCTTGTTCGATCGAGTGCAAACGGTGAATACAACTCGAAGGACATAGTACACGTATCCATGCCTACCAGTAGAAGGCCGGCGGGTCGAGGGAGTTCGCCAACACCATCAGACAGCGTCCATCATACAAAATGCAAATTTTTGCGACCCTGCTAAATCTCCACCGTGGTGGTGAAGGTGGAACTCAAGTGCGACCCCGGCGATGGAACCTCTGGAAAAACCATGTATGTATGATGTGTGGGCGTCAAACCTTATTGCTTTCCTCCGTCCCCATCCAGCTTCATCAAAACAATGAGCGTCCTCCGGGCCTGATCGGTTGATCATTCGACCCCCATAGAAATGTTTTCCGACAACTCGGGCACGGGTGACGGCGCAACCACGATGTTGGGCTCCGTAAGGTAGACGAGATAGTAACCAGTAAAGTTGCCATGCGCACTTTTCAGTTCTTCTGGTTAACGGGGGAAACCGCCCAAATGAGTTTACGGAGGCCGAGTTTATCTGCCCTCCTGGTTCTTCCTCTCACAATCTGTACACGACCTGGAAAACGCGCTCGCATCTAGCTTGCGTGTCAATCGAAACCTCGACTACGGTGGTGGCGACACCCAAAGAGAAAGCTCGAACATTGAAGGCGAGAGAAATTCAGTATACAGGCCCAGAGTTTGCGTAAAGTCGATACTTGGGCGGTTCCTCATCGCGTTCAAGGAGGTCCGTTGTTGTGACTTGAACTTCGATGCCTCCGATAGCAGCTTGGACACGAGTGTTCTCTACCGAGAGACGGATGGAGCCTATGCCCGATGTCGACGCAGGTGTTCATAGCCAGGTCATTCTTCACCCGAGCCGCCGGATAGCGCACGTTCTTCCAGGCGTTTGCGCTTCCTCCTCCACAGTCATCGCCATTTAACCGCACCAACCGCCCTTAATCCTCCCTATTGTCGGAGCATCCCCGGCATCACGTTCCACTTGCCTGGTCCCTTTGTCCGCTCCCGAGCGACATTCCTCCTCCCCTCGTTCAGCGGCATCACCCCTGGACTATGATCCTTATTCTGGGCGTTTTTGTTTACGGTCTGCGATGGCAAGGTAGAGTGTGGTTGAAATTATGGATCTTGCTGTCTAGCTGATATCTCCAAAAGGCTGCCCCTTGCTGAGAGTCCACCCGATCCTATTGAGTTGGAAGGACCGCCTATAGGGCCCCATCACCATGTAGGCTCCAACTGATAACATAGGATTTAGCTCGAAATGGAATCAGAAATGCTGAGTTTTCTCGAAAAAGTCGCGGAAAAAAACTCCGACACCCTTTGTGAGAGGGACTCGGATCCACCACCAGTCGTTCAAGCGAATCTCGAATACCGGAGACGCCGTAAATGGCCTATAACAGGTTCGGTGGAACAAGCCCCCTCCATACGATGCAGAAGCTGCGCATTAAGCGTGTCAACAAAACGGTATTAGGTAGTCGAGTCACGAAAAAATTACATCTGCTATGAGCTTCGTTTCTGTAGCATCACATGGCTGTCATCCTCGCTTGTCCTACAACTATCTGGCACCGCGAACGAGAGCTATTCAGATAGGTTAGGCAGGGGATTCTGATTCCTTGCGGTCCAAAGGAGGGGTTTCTTCTTGAGTGGCGCCCATTGCTGTCTGCTCGCCAACTGGTTGGGTTTTTACGAGTGGAGCGGACGGTTCTCCATAGCTGGACTGACTCCGCTGCAGCGGTACGACCTCAGACATGTTCGTGGTCTGGGTATCGCGACCTTGACTCATCATTGCATGGCGTGCGGTAGCGAGAAGTTGAGACGTAATCTGACGGATAACGGATAGAACGATCGAATCCTGCAGACAACCAGAAAAAGAAAAGAGACGAACGGCAATCTCGGTCGTGGGCCCAGTGGTGGCATAAAGTGAAACGATGTAGGTAACCAGCATGGCCAGGCTGCACACGGTAATCAATGCGCCACAGTCTACCAATATGATGGCGATCGATTTGTACGGGGAAGAGCTCAGACCGGTATGCATCCGTTTTTGCGCGATACAGAGACGAATGCATATTGCAACTGCTACAAAGAGGTTGAACGCTGAGAGGAAGATCCACCCGCCGAGTTCTGTGAAGTTGAACGTTCGATGAGCAGGCGGTGTTTTTGCGATAAGGATGATCAAGAAGATGCCATCACCTGCAGCTGTAAGGCAAGGGATGTTGAACAGCGACAAGGTCACGTACAAACTAATGCAATCCATAAGAGGATCTGAAGGAGCAGGCGTTGGTATTCAGGTCTTCGATTAGCGGAGGTGACGTACCGCAGGGATGGAAATCCAGATATTATTGTCATACAAGACATAGAGGCGCCAGATCTGAATGTGTGACTCTCATTTCGGGACGGTTGGGGCGGCGAGACATGGGGTACATACCGCTAGGATTCCTACGAGTAGGTAAACCTGCGAAAGGTGTGAACAACTGATCAGCTGGGAGAAGAACGAGAAGGAATTGAGCTCACGTTTACGAAGAATGTTACGACGGGACCAAGAATGTAGACGTTGACAGTGGCAAAGAAGTGTGCAGCCTGGCCAGTGAGTGTAGTAAACACGAAGAAATTACGAGTCGTGTTGAAGATGAGTTGAGTGACGCATATGAGAAATTGCAAGGTGGTTGCAAATAAAAGGAGCCTATGGTAGCATTTTCAGCTTCCGCGCACGATGTGAATGTGTCGTCGTTACTTGGAAGCGGTAGACTTTCGTCCCCAGAGCGTGTAGGCGCAAAACGAAAACAGCACGCAACTAAGTTAGATTACTGTCAGAAATTCGGGTTTGCAACGAGTGCACGGTGAGACTTACTTGATGCCTATGCTACGGAGTCGGCGGCAACTCGGAAGCGATTGGATGACCACGCACCGAAGAAAGTGCACTCGATAACATACGAAACGATGAGCGAGTACGTGCTCACCCTAAATGCCATCATAGACGGGTCCTAAGTAGCCGGAATGCAAACAAGTATAAATAAATGCCCCATGACACGCGTTGCTGCTACTATTATTACTACCTACCACACTCCAATTCTCGAAATCCCATACTCTCCTTTATCTTCCCTTCTTTCACGTTTCTATTGCGACTCTACAGCCAGGGTCTGCAAGTAATACTATACCCGAATTCAGCTTCAGGAAAGTGCGTTAACCTTTGTTACAGTCACCTTAACCCCAATTTGATGTATCGACAATTCCGTTTTGTAGAGCGCCTAATCGAGTGACACATTTGCAGATTCTGTGGGGAATCAAGCTACCGGGCTTCTTAACCCAGGTGAACTATTTGTCTCGCATCGGAAGAGCAGCCGCGGCTGTAGAGGTCGTCATGGCGCCTCCTTTGCCAACACCCATAGCGTTGCTTACCATACCCATCTGATTTCTTAGTTGCAAGTCCGGCAATTTACTGGATGGTATGCTCATTGCGTCCGCGTTCCGAGAGGTACTACTGACCGATATTCCTAGTTCCAGAAGTCCACAGCTTCGATGATGCATTCCTTCTCCTTCTCCCTGTTGATTGCTACGTGTTTCCTCATTCGTATAAGTCGAGCGCAGACATGGTGAGTTGTTGCAGCATCCATTTGATCACATCAGTATGACATGCGTTTCAGGTGTGGCAAATATTATGACCCAAGCCAAATGCCTCAAGCCAAGGCCCCACCTCCTGGCGGAGCGTTTTCCATCCCGACCTCTTCTCAATCACCCATGCTGTCTCTTAGATGTGTTCCTGCCATCAAACCGTACTTGGCCGAAGACGCAAGCTCGAATGCAGCTATCCTAATCGACTCTCCCGTGGTTTATTCTCAGATCCGAGGTGCCGAGGCCATTAACCTTCCCTCTAGCGGCCTGTCCAATACTGGTACGCTCAACGTGACCGTTAGTGTTGGCGACAAGGTACTCGCAAAGGGTGTTGTTCCGCTGAATGCCACAGGCCTCGAGCTCGAGTTTGATCTCGGAGTTCTGACCCCTCAGGTCAACCCTTACAACCTTTCTTGTCAAGCGATCTATTCGGGCGATGCGTCGTCGTCCAGCCCGCCAGTCTTTACGGCAAGCTCTCTTATGTATTTCCTGCCCGATCCGAGCAATAGTGCAGTCACCAAGATGGACCTTCGAACTGGCGCGTTATTGGTCAAGCCTTCTGCGAATGGACAGGGTAGCTTCAAACCGGTGTTCCCGATTGGTTTCTATACCGAGTTTGAATATTTGGCGGGTAATCTCAGTCTGATTGATGAATTAGCAGCTCAAGGGTGAGCATCTCTTTCCTGCTTCTTTTTCTCAGTACGTCTCATTTTTGATATCAAGGTTCACCGTTGTGGGTAATGCATCCCGTGTTGGTATAACTGCTAACTGATGGGCTAGATACATCCAATATTCGAATCTACGCCGAGCGCGGCGAGCATCAATAGTGTGTTTGGTCGAATGCAGCAAAATGGGCTATACTTTATGTACGACATGCGCTATGTCTACCAGGATGCACCGAATGTGACCGAGCAAGTGAATTTGTTCAAATCCTGGTCGAACCTCTTGGTCTGGTACACCGGAGACGAACCAGATGGGTCGTCCGACCCGCTCAATGCGACATCTACCTCATATGATCTCATCTACAACCTCGACGGTTACCATCCTGTCTCCCTCGTGCTCAACTGCCAAGACTATTACTTTACCTCGTACGCTGCTGGAGCTGATATCATCATGGAGGACGTGTATATCATTGGGGCCAACGTCAATACCTCTCTCATGTTCAATACCCCTTGCACGGCAACCTATGGCGACTGTGGTTGCGACAATTGCTCACCGATCCCAGCAGGTCTCAATGACGCTATCCCTCCTGCGAATGCGTCCTCTAACTCCGTCCCTCCAAATAGTGGGATTGGCATCTTCAACGACGTCAGTGACCGGGTGACAAGTTTTTTTAACCGCATGCAAGTCGTTGGTTGGGAACGCACAAAGACGGTCTGGAGCGTCCCGCAAGCATTCGGTGGCGTCCCCGATGAGTGAGTGTCCTCCTCTCGCACTGTGTTGCCGTATCCTTAACTACCGTTGGTAGTCACTATTGGCTGCGAGCACCGACGGGTCAAGAATGGGTGGTGAACACCATGCTTGGCATCAACCACGGTTCGATGGGCGCGATCTCTTGGTCTGACCCCTCCCCAGCCGACATCAAGGGCAATGCGTCCGCGCTGGCGCTGTCCCTACCCTCCATTACGCCCTTCCTGTTCGACGGGACAGCTAATCGGACCAACTATTTGGTTGGCGGGGTCGACGTCGCTGTATGGACCACGAAGAACCAGACACTTGTCATGGCCACCAACACATATTATGTCTCGCAGACGGTGACCTGGGACGCGGTGCAAGTCAACGGCGCTGGCGCCAAGGCCGTGTTTTCGGTCGGGAGCGGGACGACGTCGTCTGGGTTTACGCTCGACAGCATGAGCTCTGTCGCGTTTGTGTTACCATCGTCGTCGTAAGTAGATATGGTCATTTGAGTGCGTTTGCTTATGCATTGTTCAGATTCGTGTCGAATGGCACCAAAGGGACGGGCAATGGGGCAGGGAGAATGCTTCGGAGCGGACGTATGGCGATGATGACGGTGGTCCTTCCTTTGGTGCTGTTGTTGGCGTCGTGATAAGATTGCTATTATTTTAGTACACTATGCTAGTGCTCCCCTTATTGCTTACGTCATGAACACCAAGATCACGTGCGACGTTTCATGTGTGTGTGCCCACTACCACTGACTTGACTTTGATGGCTGTCTTTGATGGCGTGTCGTATTCACTCTCGCCGTCGTTGTCACCGACGCGCAGAAACGAACTCGCTTCAATTCTCGATCTCAATGGCGCAGCACCACACCCACCTTACACCCACATCATCGCACCAGCCGCCTCTCACGCGCACACAGATCCTACCACCGACACCGCCGTCAAGCTCGTCACCGACCGCTGGGTTGATCGCAGCATCGTTATGGGAAAACGCCAGCCGTAAGTCTAGCGCTTATCCATGTCATGCAACTCACGTTCCTCCTCGATTCTAGCGAACAATATTACTCACCAGACCCCGCCATGATCTTTTCAGGCGTCGTCGCTTGTGCTACTGACGTGTGCCCTTTTCATTTCTCGTTTTGTTTCGCGTTATCACGCTTTGCCTAGCTTGCCGCGCCCGACTTGGAGGTCCTCTCCGCCGGGATCACCGCACTCGGCGGTCAATGGCGTGTCGGTCTCACCCGCGACGTCACCCACCTCTTTGCCCTCCGCACGGGAAGCGACAAGGTACCTACTCTATTCCACGACTGCATCCACACTCTCTTACTCTGCCCCTCAGTACAACACTGCATTTCATTTTGCACCCCAGACTCACATGTGCATCCTCACCCCGCACTGGTTTGACGACGCCGTCCGCCTCGGTCGTCGCGTCCCAGAGACACCTTACGCCTGGCCCGACCCCCCTGTACTGCGCCCTGGTGTAACCCTCGATCTCGACGACGACGGGCTCGCCACAGAGGGCAAACGCAAACGGAAGCCCGAGACAGGCGACGCGAATGCCTCCAACGAAGGAGAGCATGTTCGTGTCTGGGCTGGCCGTCGCATTCTCCTGTCTGCTGCGCTCGAGCTGGCAGGTGGGTCACGACGCGCGATCGAAGCGCGTATCGAGCGCGCCGGTGGCATCGTTGTGCCCTTGTCCGACGATGCTGACGAGGATGCGGAAGAAAATGCAGTCGACGAATCCGACGTGCTCATCACGCGATGGCGAGGTGGGAAATCGTATTTCAAGGTGCTTCTTTGTTCTCGGTCACGCTTCGTTCTCTTGTTGAGCTGACCTAGGCGACTCGTGCGTCCCTCCTGATTGGGACCCTGAGCTGGCTGTTTAGCGTCGAGTCCAGTGGGACGCTCCACTCGCCACTCGACTCGCTACTCTGGTATCCTACTCCAAGAGGGGGCATACCTGATCTCATTGATCGCGTTCGTCAAGCACCGTCGTGTCCTGCCCGTATTGCTAACAACTGCGTTTTCCAGGAGATTTCGATTACCAACTACACCGGTGCAGCACGCGATTATCTCAAACGCCTCATTCTGCTGGTCGGCGCAAAATTTACGCCAAGCATGAGTCAATCGAACAAGGTCCTTATAGCTGGTTTGTGAGTATGGCTTGATATTGTCCCCTATGCAAACTGAAGAAATTCCCTCACAGTCAACCGTCACCCAAGACAGCCCGGGCACTCGCGTGGTCCATCCCGGTTGTCAACCATACGTGGCTGGAAGATTGCTTCGTGGAGTGGCGGCAAGTATCTTTTCTCATGTTTCCCCTCCTTTCGTCTTGTTGACACGCACTAGTGCGCTCACCGTCGGATTGGAACGTTATATCATGTATTCCCCGGGTGTCGATTTCGGAAAAATGCTGATGACTGGCAAAGAAGCACGTGCGTCTCACCCCCTTTTCGTTCATTCATCCCATTTCATGTTCCACAGCGCCTTCCTCTCAACCAGTGCCTTCGCATGGTCTGAGCGGAGGTGCCGTACCAGGCGGTCGTGGTATCGGATCTATAAATCTGGAGCAAGAAGAAACACGTGATGTAGAATTTAGTGCTCGTGGACGCAAGGGCGTGCTCGGCCTCTCGCGGTCGCGAGATACGCATGCCGCGGCAGCAGATGGCTCGTCCATGGTCATGTCCGATGCCGAGTTGTTGACAGACCGCACACGACCGCGTTCGCGGGCGGGGTCTGTGAAGCGGATGCCGTCTTCGTCCACCAAGGTCCGACGCGGCCCGGGATCAGTGTCCGCGACGGGCGCGTTTGTGGATCATGTGATCGAGCTTCCCACGGACGACGACCTGGAACACGACCAACGACCTAGACAGCGTGCACCCGTGTCGCGCCGATCATCGTTTGGTCTTTTCTCAGCCGTGGAAGAGGGTGATGTCTTTAAAGACGGGCATGGAAAAGACAAGGGTAAGGTGGTATATGCGAAGGATTCAGAGGATCCCCAAGCAGCGCAACCTCCAAAGTCCCGGTCCCGCCTCGTCCAACGTAAACTGGACGGTCAGATTGCCCACACCGACGACGAGGTGGAGAAAGCAGTACCGACGAAGAAGAGCGGCGGGCCGCTACGGCGAGGTATGGCTAAAACAATGGGCACCCGTGGCGACGCTTGGCACTCGGAAGCGAGCGAGGGCGAGGTGTCCGAGGTGCCTGCGCCGCCTCGAAGGTTAACGGGATCCGCGACGCCTGTCAGGTCGGGGATGAAGCCCAGACTGAGATCCGTATCCCGGCCCAGGTCGGTGCTGGGTGAGAATGATGAGGTGGCGGTGGTGCCAGAGGCCGCAGAGGCCGTGGCCACCAAAGAAAAAAAGCCGCAGGCGGCTGGCCGAGCCAATGGTAAAAATGGAACCAAGGAACAGGGAACGGACAAGGCGGGTAAGGGTAAGGGTAAGGAGACGACCAAGGTCACGTCCCGCGCGCAATCTTGGTCGCCTACGCGCTCGCCGTCGCCGACCACGCCAGGAACGAAAACGACGCGTACCCCGAAGCGGCGGTTGTCTGTCCTTGTCCCGTCTGTCCCCCAGGATTATTTTTCGTCGCAGAGCGCGGGCGGTGCGGAGAGTGACGGCGACGGAGAGCGCGAGCGCGACGTTGAGACGAGGGACGGCGTGGCGTCGGGGGCGAAACGGAGGCAGCTCGTGCCGCAAGGATCGATGCATGCTGTCGCTGCGGAAACGTCGACGGCGGCGAGCAAACGGGGCAAGCCCTCGCCCACAAAAGCGCTTGTTTCCGTTGCTGGTGCTGACAAGTCCAAGCCGCCTGCCAAGGCCAAGACGAAACCAAAGGCTGGTGCATCCAAGGAAAAAACGAAGCGGACGGCAGGAA
>JBBPMK010000174.1:0-44339 GCA_038090295.1 Boletus semigastroideus
CGCAAGTCCTAGGGGTGGAAGCCGAAGGAGAGAGCCTTAGATGTGGAAGCACACAGGATTGAATGCAGAGAAGAATGCGTAGAATTAGCTTAAGGCATACAGTACATGTGGCTCAGTATTTATACGGTGTAAGAGGGAGCACGGACCCAGCCAAGTAAGGTAAAAGCGGAGTACCAGAATAAAGGGAAAGGGTACTGTGCACTGGTGTCAGCGGAACAAAGGGGAAGTGAAATAACGGGCTGCCAGTCGCGGAAGAGTGGAAGTGGCGATGCGGCTAAATGGGGAATGCTGTACGACAGCTGTCACAACCGTAATGATGAAGGATCATACTGCAGGTAACCGTGAGAGAGGGTTACCGTGAATTGGAAATAGAGTCCACTAATAGAACGGCATAGTGAATAGAACGAGAGAGGAAAGAAATTGCCACAGGTAGTGGGAGCTCATAACAGTAACCTCATTATGCTGTGAGTGGCCCAGGTGAATGACTAACTCAGAAAGCACCTATCTTTCTTTTTCTAACAACCTTTTTACAATCTGACATTCATCTACATACACCAGACCTCCCACAATCATTGAACTGACAAGTGTGTTCTGTTTCCCTGAACATCAACTCTTTCTTACACATCCAAGGTATGCTCCTGTTGATTTCAACAGTCAGTCCTCATATATTCAGTCATCCCCTCAGAAATGTCTGATCCTATTTGTGATTCTATCTTCTTTATGAGGGCCTTGCTATGGCCTTAGTAGTCCTCTTTCTCATGATCTTGACCCACATATAAACAGGAATGACACTAGACTTAGGGTGAGGTATGCTACTGTAATTACTACACTACAATCAACTCCCTCATAACACATACCTATCAGGAGAGACTGTAAAGTATGGGTTATGAGAGAGTATGGGGTATTCAAGCAATCAGCCATTAGCAAGACAAAATGTGTCCGGGTGTGTCTATTGCCTCTAGGAATACTATGTATGAGTAAAATAGTCTGTCAAATGAGTTTCCTTCATGCTTTGCATCTTGAGAGCTTGTGCCTGCTGTCCCAAGGATCCAAGAATCACCTCAGCATTCCTAAAGAAAGGATCATTGATTGTCCTTGTAAATCTACACAGCATTAGAATTTCCTGGAGCACTTCACAATGAGTTACACTGGCCGATCCATCCAAGTCAAGCACAGAGTCATCCATGTCATCAGTGACATTTTCTCGCACCTTCTTTGCATCCATAACCACTGTGTAGAGCTCTTCATCTGTTGCATTGTACGTATTGCTTGACTCTGCAGCTGGATTGAGGAGCTCATTGATTGCCATTCAATTTGACCTTTGTAGGGCTCTGATTGATTATAAGTTGTCCAAGGCACTTTGGACATCATCCTTGGCTTGCATGAGAGGATCAATATGTGCTGCTGACTGTGATGTGTCAGCACTGGGGTGGACAAGGGATGAGATGGGAAGCCATGGCTGGATTGGTGTCATGTCTGGTCTATTTGGTAAAATACCAGCTTTGTGCCAGCAATTGTGGATTGTTGTTGCATCTACATCATCCCACAATTGGACAGCTAGGTGCATTGCTTCGAGTTGGTCAATTTCATAGATATCAGATGGTGTGATACTGGCATTGTAGAGATCGATGGCACAGCGAATGAACTTGGAACAGTAGTGGGCCTTGAAGCACTGGATGATGCCCTGGTCATTGGGTTGGACATGGAAAGTCAGATTTGGTTTGAAGTTCTCGACTTGAATGTTGGTGAACTGCCATTCTGGGATGCTGGAACACCAACTTCTGGCATTACCTGACTCCCAGTATGGGTTATCATACTCAAAAATAGCCATGGAGTATGGGGTATGGGATATTCCCTGCAAACCAACTCTGGAAATGCAAAAATGTATGGGTTACAAGGGAGTATGGGTTATACCAGGTATGTGTTATGAGGGAGTTGATTGTAAATGCATGTTCCTAGCCTACATGGGAGTATCCACTGGCGTGTCCCTGACGACTCTAAGTCAGAATAGGCAGTGTATATAGTGGTGCCTGGGTTGCCAGGGATCCAACCTCCTAGCCTTACATTGCTGAGCTCTACCAGATAATTTATGCTTTCACAAGAACATCCATTGTGTCACGCTGGCGTACTGATATTCCGATGTGTGGCACCTCTTAATTCGCTTATTCTCTGACCTCTCGCTTCGTGTTGGCTGCGCTAGGAAAGCCAGCATGTGAGAATGACCAAGACGATTTTGTTCGCCGCAAACTTGAGAGTTTCATTGCCTCACTCACCTTTCAAAGTTCAGAGTATGGCCGTACTTGTGGGTGAATGTCCATTGATCCCAATAGGATGTCGCTGACTCGGAGGAACGCATGTACGTTCACAAGAACGAAATCAAGAATCATTGCTCATAAGGTCCGTGTCATCCGAGCGAAGAACGATGGCATTCTGCGAAAACAGAAATCAGTGGACGCTAAATGTTTGATTTGCCGCCATGACAGTCGAACCAGGCTACGTGAATGGAAGATCGCAATGATCCCTGCTGGCATGCAGAGTGCCACTATCCCTTTGGTTGTGCCTGGTAATGAAGCTGAAGCAGTTCCAGTGAGTGGTTATTCAAAATCCTATGAAGGACAAGCGAATTTCAAGTTGCACGAGACTGGGCATCCTGTGAGATCATGTACATGGCGAGAGTGAGTCAGTCACACTGACGTGTTACACGTTTCGCCCGAATTCACCCACAGGGATTTGAATAAATCTCGGGGATTCATTAAACAACGTGCGATGCAAAAACAGATTGCACTATGGTCTTGTGGTTATAAATTATCCATAGAGGTTGGTTGCCTATCCAGGGCTACAAAAAGGATCGTACTAGTGCCGTGGAGTCCAAAAATTGAGAAGCTTCGTGGTCCTGGGTTTGACGTCAGATGACATACTATTACAACCGCGTACTGCCTAATGGGAAGAAATCTTTCGTTTCATATGAAGGTCGTGCGCCACTGGAAAGTGCTTGCCCCAAACCCGAAGCTGTGAGGGGATTGCGATTACAGTTCCGTCGAATTATTGATGGTCGCAACTTGAAGAGGAGATGTCATTCGAGAGATGACCCGGTGGTAGTCCGAGGTGACTGACAGCAGTCATTGTTTTTTCGTGTAAAAATAACAATGGAGCATTTGTAAGCTAGTGCTTTGATGAAACGAGACGTTCATGCACATGCCTGGGGGAACAGCATTCGCAGACCTTCCCGCAACAAATGCTCGAGTTCTATTTACTACTACCTACTTCCCCCAGGAACAAGTCAAAACTCGGTCACCAGACCAGTTGGGTGATACCTGACAGAATTTAATTATAGATCATGGGCTTGGATACGGCGGGAGCAATTCGCTTAGCTTTTTGCCATGAATTGTCTCCGACAGGAGGACATGGAACCAATCAACTCCAAATGGTTGTTTGTTCAATACTTCGTGTGCATGTTGTTATCCACGATGAGGGCAATGATAGGTTCACCATGTGGGACGATGAGCGTCTTCTCTTCAGATTTCTCACCTGACACATGCACGTTCATTGCTCGCCGCGGTATTGCCGACAGGCGACTTCCAGCGGTCACTCTCAAAAGGCCATGCACTCTGATCTGAGCCGTGAGTCGCCTTGTCATGTTGCTTACCCTTGCGACAGCCGCGGTCGCCTTCCTTGCTCAGGTCAACGCCCAGATCTATCTCTCCAACTATTCCGACCCTTGGTCATGTCTCGCAGAGTCCACAGGCGTGCATGTTCCCGGCAGTATTCCATGCAACCCCAATGAACCTCTCCAGCATCACCTTGCCTATGCTAGTCCAACCGGTATGACGGTCAGCTGGGCCACTTACGGTCAGCTTGATAACCCGCAGGTTTGGTATGGCGAGTCCCCTACCACCCTCACTAACGTCGCATCTGGCACCTCGACCACCTATCCGAGCTCCCGTGTATGGAACAACCATGTCAAAATTACTGGACTGAAACCGAACACAAAGTATTGGTACCGTGTCTCTTACCAGTCAAGCTCGTTCTCCATTGGCCCTCTCTCGTAACTCAACGTATTCCCCACATTTTTTGTAGAAACTGCGCTGGGTGTGCTTACAGAACGCTCGATACCTTTGCCACTGCTCGTGAAGCAGGTGATGAAACCCCATTCACTGTGGCAGTCGTCATCGATATGGGATTGATGGGTGCCGACGGTCTCAGCACCAAGGTTGGCCCATACGGAGGTGCAGCGAATCCCCTCGGCCCCAACGACCTTAATACCATCCAGAGTCTCATTGAGAACAAGGAGTACGCCCTTCCTATCGCCAGTCATCCTTCCATGCTCATTAAACTTGCCCAGTACCTTTGATTTCATAGCTCACTTTGGTGATATTGCCTACAATGATTACTTTGTCAAGGAGAGTTGGGAAGGCTATTTTGGCAACGACAGCCTTATCCCCAACGTGACGAGCGTAGTCGAAGGTTTCAACGTTTTGCTAGAGCGGTACTATGACCAGATGACCGTTCTCACCAGCTCCAAGCCCTACATGGTTGGCCCAGGGAATCACGAGGTAAGTTGTCTTGTTACTGATTCTTGTGGTTCAACTCACCGTGTACATCCAATAGGCTAACTGTGATAACGGGTAAGCCGTGATTCATGCACCTACGACCCAGGATTTAATAACGCTCGCTCACAGGGGAACCACTGATAAAATCCACAACATCACTTATACCACCTCCATTTGTGTTCCTGGCCAACTCAACTTTACTGGATACAGTGGGTGCAACATAAAC
Organism: Boletus semigastroideus; assembly: GCA_038090295.1. Taxonomy (NCBI): domain Eukaryota; kingdom Fungi; phylum Basidiomycota; class Agaricomycetes; order Boletales; family Boletaceae; genus Boletus; species Boletus semigastroideus. Next base: position 4,777 of record JBBPMK010000174.1, read on the forward strand.
TTTCTCTCTGATCACGGTTGAATTCCTTTCTCACCCAACAGTCAACCACTTCCGCATGCCTTCGGACGAATCTGGTGGTGTCAGCAACTTTTGGTACTCTTTCGACCATGGCCTTGCCCACTTTGTCTTTCTCAACAGCGAAACCGACCTGCCCGTTGGCTTCATCTCGCCAGATGGCATTGGCGGCGTTGACGCTGGCGCGAACAACGGTCCCTTTGGCTACCCGAACGAGCAATACGACTGGTTCGAGCACGATCTCGCCTCGGTCGATCGCAATAAGACACCATGGATCGTCGTCGGTCTCCACCGCCCGTGGTACGTCGGCATCCAGAACGACTCTTCTTCCCAGGACGTTTGCTTGAATTGTCAAAAGGCATTCGAACCGTTGATGATCAAGTACGGCGTCGACCTGTACATGCAAGGACACGTCCACGTGCGTCTCCCTCACACGGGTCTCGTTGCGTCCAACGTTTTCTGTCGGTCACTGATACCATTTATCACAGGTCTACGAACGAAATGCTCCGATCGCCAACTGTGGGTTATACGTTATACACGCTTTGGCACCGCCGAGTCGGCGTTGCTGACCAATGTCTGTCTTCTAGATTCCCTCGATCCCAACGGACTCAACAACCCGTCGGCACCCTGGAACATCATCAACGGCGCCGCAGGTCACTACGACGGTCTTGACCCACTCAACTACCCCCTTCCATACTGGTCTGTTGAAGCTTTTGACAAGTGAGTCACTCTCGTGTCCGCTGTCCCTGTTTTGTTTCTTGATTTGACCTCACTTTTTTTCTATCTCGCCATGGATTGTACTGACGATTCGTGCACAGTACCTATGGCTGGTCTCGATTGACATTCCACAACCGGACCCATCTAACGCACGACTTCATTGCGAGCGCCAATGGAACTGTCCTCGATTCTGCTACCTTGTACAAGGAACATAACTTCCAAAACGGTCAGGGCGGTAATAATAATAACCAAGGGTAGCTAGGACATGTTGCGAGCATCGTTGCATCCTTTTGTAAATAGGAACGAAGTAACAATGGACAGTCGTCTTGCTATCTTCCTCGGTGATTGCTCTGGTTCAGGTTCGCGCGCTTTATGAACCAAGATTCACAACAACATTGTTTTCAATGTGCAAGAGTAGATACAGCATAGTAGAGAGCGAGAGGCATAGGTACATACATGTCAAGGAAATTTGTTGAGAAACAGCAACATGTCGAGGAACGACAGGAAACGCGTCGTTCATCTATGCGCGAATGGGCCGTACCGACGCCGGCGCCGGACGTCCTCGGGGTCGTGGACGATTCAGTCGCAAACCATCCACGGGACTGTACAAATTCCATAAGCACTCAGTTCTCCCATCTCTGGGAAGAAATGCTACTCACGAGATGATGGTACCTTGAGAGACGTTCACCGTGGTCTGGGTTCCAATGCCAGTGTTCCCAATCGCCGTGTAGTTCTCCTTATTCCCGAGGCCACTTCGACCTGTGTTCTTCTTTGACGATCCCAAACCGGTACGACGCGTGGATGCAACGCGAGCACGAAAGGGAAGTCCGAAGAGACGTTCAGCTTTGTCTGGCGAGATAACACACTCCTTCGACTCAGCGGGCACCCTCAACGGCACGTTGGGATTGATCGAAATTTGCTGTAACGCGTTAGAAAGTGGCGAAGAGTGACGCGGGGCAGCGTTTTCGACAGCCGTGGCAAGGGAGGCTGCAACAGTTGCCCGAAGATTTTCTGCAGCGGGAGATGACGTGAACGATGTCTTAACACTTCGAGGATACGGCGAAGGTCGACTATTGGCCCGAGATCGCGCGCGACGAGGTCGAAGCTCAGAAGGAAGCGGACCAAAATTTTGCAACGAGTGCTGTAGCATCGCCTGCATTCCTGCTGTATGACGTGGTGGGTCGAAAGCTAGCAAATATGTTAACGACACGAAACAACGTGCGTTCGTGTCACTCACACTGTAACGCAAAAATAGACAACGCCGTATCCGCCCATGTGCGCTGACTCTCCGTGACAGCATCCTCTGCTTCGTCCCGGAGAGCATAATACCTTCGAAGCGCTGTGATTCCTTGCTCGTCATCCCACAATGAAAACGAATCCAGGGACGACGTCTCGGGATCAACGATAAACATTGGAGGTGGGTCCATTAGCTTTGATGTTATCTTGGCCAACTTGGGCGTAGCATTCGAAACAGGTGCTTCGATAGGTTGTTGAGGGGACTCCTTGGATGGTGAGGAAGAGATCAACTCCTCCTGTATGGTTTCGTAGACGGACGTGCGTGATGCCCTTGCCTGAGATATACGTCGGCGGTGACCGAGACCCCGTGAATGAGAACGAGCACGATCGAACGTGGCGCTAGATTGTGCTTGTGGAGGATTTGAAAGCAAGTTATTTAGTTGCGACAGGTCGATACTTGACAACGAGCCCTCCGATAAAGACGAGTAACCGTCCGACATCGAAAGTGGAGGAGTATCCGCCCCTGTTGTCGACGTGCACGTACTCGATCTGGAGCGGCTGGCGCAGCTGGGACGAGTGAAAACAGGCATTCGGACTACGACGAAAGATAAGCGTCGAGTAAAATGTCTCATAGTGGACCTACATGATCCTGAAAGGTCTTCGCCATCTCCACTTAATGCATTGTCTTCGAGGCTCTGCCGCTCGAGAAGACCATGCCTTGCGTGAATCATTCGCTCGTCGCCGAACTTGAACGAGCTACTAGTGGAGGCGATCGAGGGTTTCGACTCGATAACGCGCGATTTCTCGGGCGATGCGTGATCCTCCGGATGCGCGTTCTTGATGCGGCTAAAGACAGTCTCGGGAGGGTCGGCAACAACGTTCTTTCGTCGCTCTACTTGCATGGATGGCGAACCGCCAATCATGGACGTCACAGAACGGCGACGCACATGACCGCCACCCAACATCTAGTCTTGGATCAGAAAAGAATTGCAGGAGAAATGTGAGCCTTACACTAATCATCGTGTCGTCTTCTTTAGGTGGGCTATGCACGCTCTGAATACTAATACTGGAGATAGGGCGGTAGCGCGGAGGTTTTGCAGCTCCATCGCCTGGGTGATCTTCAAAAAAGGTCGAATCTGACGAGCACACTGAGGTCCGATGGCGTGTCTTCTCAAATAGCGAGTCGGTCTTCTGAGACTCATACTGACAGTCCATAATCGAGTCAAAAGACGTCCGATCACGGTACTCCTCCAGGCAAATTTGTTCGCCGAGCGTACTGCGCGAAAGGCTCGGCGGGGGGGAGGCAGAGATGGAGGGGAGTGGGGAAACACGCTCGTGGGCAGAATCGAGCATCTTGTCCCCAAGACCAGGTCGTCCAAGGTCTGTTGTCGAAAAGTTGCTGATCAGGGATGTCTCCGAAAATCGTTTACAGTTGGCAAAAGACTGCGCGACGCTGCTCATGCTCGAATTCGAATCGCCGCGGCGATGGTGGGTGGAATTACGGTTGAAGAGACTGATGGGAGGACCGATGGACGTGCCAGAGTCGGGTCGCCGGTTACTACGGTTGTAGGGATGGACGAACGAGGAGCGGAAGTAGAAGCTTGAGGCGTCACTGTCAAGTCTGTGACGACGCGCTGGTCGATGCATGAAGGAGAAGGTATCGTCCACTGCTGTCGACATGGTGAAGGAGAAATTATCCGATGAGGGCCTCTCTCGCAAGCTTGGCAAGGGAACAATCGATCCATAGTCGAAAGGATCTGCAGATCCATTGCGGAGAACGTTACCGTACGACGAAACCGAGGTTATGCTGTAAATCGAATCATGTTTCCTCTGCCCTCTGCCAGATGTCGTGGCAGGCGGAGGATAAAACCCGGGGCGGTTGTCATGGAATTCAAAGCCTCGCCGAATCTCCGAGAATGAATCACACCCTGCAAAGCTCAACCCAGAAGAATTACGTTGATGACCGGCGACTACGAAAGACCTTCTGGCCGCTTCGCGCGCCTTGCGCTTGGTAGACGAGTTGGAGTCGAGGCGAGGGCGCTCAGGTGGAGACTCGATCTGGACCGCGTGCGCAAGAATTGACTTTATCAACGAGCTCTCGTTACCAGCAAATGAAGCCATGGATAGGGATCTAGCGATCTCGGGAGGGGGAATGATGTCCGAAAGGGTCATCGGCGGTGCTTCTTTCTTACTTGGTGGCAAATGTTTTCCGCCGAATTTGAAGTCGCGGTTGAGCTCTCCGTTCGAAGGTCGAGCGGCGACAGCCGTAGTGTTTGGAAGCACTTGAGGCACCATGACGTTAAGCAATTCCTCGTCCGATGCAGTCGCGGCATAACTATCTGATCCAGGCAACAATGACGGCTCCATATCGACATCCATCGGGAAGCCACTTGGCAACAGTTCGCGAGATTCGTTGTCTATGGAAAGACTGAAAGAGCCCTCACCCACCCTGGACAACTCGTCCTGCAGCGTAGGAAGTTTAGGAATGGGAGGCAGCTCCCCAAAATCATAACGTAAATCGACCTTGGCAGGTGTACGGAATGCAGTCTCGAGCTGCTCAATGAAGCTGCGGCGATCGGATGCACCAGATTCGTGGAGTTTCTGTAATTCGCCAGTGAAATCAAACGACCTTTTGGTGTCATCTTCGGATAACGTCCCAGCCTCTTCAACGTCTGCATGGTGGTCATCCTCGTCGATCATGGTCGCGCGGAAAACAGGAGTCTGAGCCAGCGTACTCTTTGAAGATGAGCCATGTAGAACTGGTAGAGGTATTGCTGGGGGAAGGCCAGGAGAGGGAAGCGGCCGGTGCGCTGGCCGATCGAATGAGAAAGTATCCTCCCCTTCCGAGTTGGACAAGATGGCCTGCAGTTCGTCGGGAATATCAGAGTCCGGATCATTCGCACAGTCCTGCTCGGCAATACTGCCCACGGAACCACCCATGGTACCAGCGAGCCCAAGGCTGCGACGAACTTCGGGAAGGATCGGCAGGTTGCCATTGTCAAGTTGTGCACGGGGAACCAAAGAGGACTTCTTTCGAGTGCTACCTTGAGCCTTCTTGAACACGGGCGAAGCAGAAAAACTACTGTGAGACTCTGATGTGGAATGATCCGAACCGAACGTCAGAGCTGAGGGGGAGCGGTCGCTCGGCTTTATAACCAATGGCGAGATGCCCAAAGCGCCGACCACTGTCTTCGACATAGGCAGACGTGAAATAGACGGACGAAGAGCCTTGAAGACAGGGGATGGATCCGCAGCAGGCGCGGGCGTCGTTGTTCGCCTGTGCGTCCGGATGGTCGCCATGCTATCCTGTAGCCTAACCCTAATCGTGCTGGGGGAAGGTTTCGAAGGGGAAATTTCAGCATTCAATGTTGACCACGGCGCGATGTTCTGTCCGAGTTGCACACCAGCACTCTTCGAGCAGGATTGGGCGTATGGTCGAAGGGAAGCCACGGATGAGTTCATGCGTCGTAAAACCCTTACCGGGCTCTCTGCCGTTGGACGATCGTGGGGGAGAACGTTGGCGGATGATAAGACTGGCGAACGCTGGCTGATCGGCGTCATCTCGACGCTTGCTGGAGTCGCTTCGAAATCAAGTCTGTTGACGAGTTGAGCCAGGTCGTTCGTGGCTGCGTCCAACATTGACATGACCGCATTCTCTGCAAGGAGTTTGGTGACAGTCCAGGTGTCAGCGACGCGAAAACATACCGTCATCCTTTGCGTAGAATGCGCTGGGTCGGCTCTGACCAAGGGGTTCCTCCGACATTGGGCGATGACGCACACGCTTTACCGGCGTTTCCACCGGCAAGTGGCCATCTAACCCTTCTTCCGTCACCACCAGTGGTGGCTCTGAGCTATCCTTCCGCTCCAACACCGCCCCTGGGAAAATCGCCGAAAGTGGCGTCCGCTTGCGACTGTCTGACGACTTGCGCGTGGACTCCTTGCTACTCTTGGACTTCTTGCTCTTCTTCTTCTCCTTGCTTTCCTCCTTCTGCCTCTCCTTCTCCTTTGCTTTCTCCTTGCTCCTGGCCTCCCTGTCTTTCCGGCGCATCTCCCTCACCGTTTGTAGGCCCGCTTCATCCCATCTCACAGAAGCCGCTCCAGAACTGCCAGACTTGGTCGACATCGGACGGTCAGAAGAGGTCGTAGACTGTGTTGAACCAGAACGTTCCCGCGCGAGAATCCCACCTCCCAACAAGGTAGCAGAATCCGCAGATAAACGACGATGAGCAACGATCGACGATGCAGCGGATCCACTCCGAGACGAGGGCAACCGCACTGTCGATGGCCAACCAAGGCCCAAGATGCTCGCCTTCTGCCCGAGAGACTTGGGCTCATGGGAAGCGATTACGGGGCTCGGGTCCAAAGTGCCGGCTTCGAAGCTGCTACCAGAGTAACGGATGGTTTCCTTTGCCTTGTCCTTGTCTTTATCTTTGTCCTTTTTTTTCTTCTTCTTCTTTCCGTCAGACTCCTTATCCTTAACAGGTGCCAGGGGACCGGCAGCGGCGGTTGCGTCGGGATTAGGGGTGTTCTTCAGCTGAGCCCAACTGCCGATCCGGGCAAGTGAGCGGACCGAGCGCATAGCCCTTAGAGCAACAGAATTCCTGCCACCACCCGCAGCGCCAGATTGCGCAGGAGCCATCGCCGGCGGTGCGGCAGCATGCAACTGTTCTGAGGGGGACTTGGAATGCTTGTCGGATACGCGGCCCTTGAGCAGAATTCTCGAGTCCAGCGAATTAAATCGTCCGCGCGCATCAGCGGGTTGGTCAGTTGGCTGTGGGGCTAAATAATCCCTCAGTACGCCGATTAGGTGAGTCCAATTCAGGAAAACTCACCATTCACGCGGTCCGTATCCTTCTCCTTCTCCTTAGAGTCTTTCCTTCCGCGCCCAATGCTCCACCACTTCTGATTTTCGTCAGTCTTCATCAATAAACTCTCCCTCTTTCCACTCTTTTCCTTTGGTTTCGTCGCGGCCGGAACGTTCGTCACCTCTTCCAGCGTTCCCCATTGCAACCCATCCAACCCGAGTCGTGATTTCCTCTTCTTCACCATCATAATCTCCCCAATATCGGGGTCGTTGGCAGGATCAACGTAAATTTCAAACCCGGTGCTGCCGTTCTGGACTGACGCGTCTGCAACGCAGTTGGCTACGTCAGGAATTTCGTGTTCACGCGCTTTCGCAGACGAAGCGGATGATCCGAGCAGACCGAGCTTGGACTTCTTGGGAACGAGACGCTTGCGGGACGCCTTTGGTGCGATGGGAACAGGTGATGCCTCGGAGGCGATCCTTGGTGCAACTTGGCGAGAATCATCTTCTGCCTTCGTGTCGCAAGGGGTAGCGGTGGTTAAGCGGATGGTTGGAATCTGTGGTTTTGCTGTGGGTGTAGCAAGTGGGGATGAAGACCGCGAGCGAATCGTGTCCGTCGTAACAGATCGTGAAAGCAATTGCAAAGGCATTAGTCAACAGAAAAAAAAATCGTTATATGTGCAGCGAAAAAGTCGTAGATCGTGAATTCGTTATCAAACAGTGGCGTTCAAAAATGAATGCGAAAGAAGAATTGAAGTGGGAGACGACGTCGGTGAGGGGTATGTTGAGTCGTTAGATCTAAATGTCGTTCGTGATCTCAAGTCTTGAGTTGAATAAAAAAACCTTGCTGGATCGCGTGTTGACAGGTGCGAAGTTGGTGTCGTATGTCAAAAACGAGTGGTGAGCCGGTACGGCTCGTTAATTCCTTGTGTCAGCGAACAAAAACGGTCTCTGATTTTCGTCCGTCAGCAAATTGAACCAGGAGGCCAAAGAACACCAACGACCGACCTGCGACGAAGCAAACTACTTACGGCCTTGAACCACCAGGCTTGCGAGCGCGACGACGACGTGGTCGACGATGGCAAGCACTTGTTTTCGATCACGGTTGGCTGCGGCGGGGACAAAGAAAGGTCCGAGCTCAGGCCTGACCATGAATTCGAACTTGTTTGTCCTTGTAGATGCGGGTACAAATAATGCGTAAACAGACGCGTCCAAGAAACACATCACATGACGAGCATAGCACTCTCATACAACACCTCAATGGTTCCATTCCATCGACTACTAGAAATACGGAATTACTGCTACTTCTACACTAAATGACACAAAATGTTCGGCTGAAATGACAGGTATAGATGTACTGTGTTGGATTAAGAATCAAGGTTTAATCAAGAATAAATACTTCCAGGTGTTATTCACAGGATAAAGCGAAGGCGGGTGTCCTGGAAAGACATTGTCAGCTCCAAACCGATAAGCGCATGCACAGCTGAGGCACGCACAATATAATGTCCGCTCGACAGCTGCGCTTTCTGCTGAAAATTTGGCTGCACGATTGCACGAATAGATAGCAATAACTCCAAATAACTCTGCACTGGTTTGCGATCTACAACGGAGCCATTAACATTCCGTTCGTTTTGTACGAGAAGAATACTCACGAAGCGCTGTCAAGAACGCCTGATAACGGCCGAGATCAGAGGCGTTCGTGGATCAGGAAGTTGAAAGCCACTCACATAGCTCATTGCGCCAACAGCAACTCCTCCTTGGACAGTGTCCGCACTCGTTTGATCATCCCTACATGCTGCAAATGATATAACATCTGCTGAACTCATTCTCTGAGACCGTGTCCGCTCAGCGATATGGTTATCTTTCAGTCGCCCATCATGGTGGTACTGTCGGGACAAAAGTCGCACGATGACAGGGGAAAAAGTTATGGTGACGTACCATGAATGGCAAGTCTATTTAATGACGATTGAGTCATGAATTAACCGGCAAGGTTAGGTATACGTACCGAGCGTTGTCCCGGAATGGCACGACTACAAAGTGTCAGCAGGGCTTCGACACAAAGAACAACGCTTACGTCGAAAATAGCCTGCATTGTTTTCATTTATCAGCATATTGTCTCCCCAAAACGGTTGGACTCGTACCGTGAGGCGACACCCCCTCGGAAGTGGCTTCACCTTTATTTATCAAATTAGTCAACGTCCAGATCTGCCAAACCGATGAACGCACCATAAGTCTGTGCAATTCCTGTTCACCGATTGTTACCAAGAGTGCGACATCAAGACCTCCTGACTCACATCGTCTATGATAACCCCTGCAGTCTTGTAATCCACCGGGTATATTACTGAAACAATCCGCTTTAGATCGGCGACTTTCCAACAGAAACGACTTCGACTCACCTTCGTCAAATCCATCCGTCTTGTCACCATGGGTATCCTGTATTTGGCCGCCGTGGCCGGAATCTAAATCAAGAACAATGAAGCCATGAACGATCATAATGGCAGCTCTCCTTACAATGAAAGAATAATGAATCGTGTGGTCTGGCATCCTTTACGAGCCATTTCATCGCATCGATCATATTCCGCCTTGTGGGCATCTGCCGAGGGTTCGTGGTCTGATCCATCAACATGACAATGTCCCCGTCCTTGAAACCCCACTGACCTAAGAGAGGGAGGGTCAATACGGTGCTGATGGCAACGGTCAAACGAAACCTTACGGGTTAGGAACCGCTTGACGTTCCTGATGTCATTGATACACCCATGAAGCTCACGCTTCTGTCCGATGTAGTTGATCCCAATCTGGTTGTCAGCCCGGAGCAAACGAACGTCACAGCAAGTATTGCACAGATGACATCAATTACTCACACACAGTGCCTTCTTCCTGCCCGTACACCTCGAGTATTCATGCCCTCTACTTGCGCGAGACTGAGACGCCGCAAAATAAACAGGCGCAGGTGCGGAGGTATGTCCAGTAGAGTGTGCTCGGCGACGTTGGCCTTGGGCTGGCTGCTGAACAACAGATGCATGGTGATGACGAGAAGTTGTAGTGATGGGAACCACTTTGACTGGACCGGCCGAACGTGAACTCTGGCCAGATACCTGTCGTGATCGAGGTTGATATATCTCATCTGCATAGTGAACGCGACGCGACGTCGCTGCTGATAAACTTTGTGGTTGATGTCGCCCATGCCTGTTCAAATGAAGGCGGTGGCTCGAATGATTGCGTGAAGGAGGGTTGGCTGTAATGGCGCGGGAAGTGGACACTCTATATGACGGTCCGGGGGCGAGCGTGGTCGGTGCTGGGTAAACGACTGTAGAGCGAGGGAATGTATGGTAGGACGTGCTGACACGCAGGAAATAAAGGACGTCCTGCTCTCAGTGAAAGGACCCACTTACTGGACACTGTGGAAGACAGTGATCAGCGATAATAATGACAGAAAAGGAGTAGATCACTTTGCAGAAGGCCTCCTTGGTGGAGGAGCAGGGGGTATACCAAGTGGGATGAATGGCGCTGGGTATGTTGGCGCTGCCGACCTGCAGATAGCCTTAGGATCCAATGGCAGGTGAAATGGTATGATACACGCTCACCTCATCTGCGGTGGATTTCGCGGACTGTCGCACGATGGTTAGCAAGCGTCACTCGATGCCAGTGCTGATAAACGCACTCGGGCGACGCTGGATAGCGCGGACGCGACGACGACGCCGGTTCTGCACCATAACCACCCCGCACGTCCCACATCTCCGCTTTGATCTGGGTATACGCTTTATAGCACGGAAAGAAAGAAAATATGGAGCACCAGGACATGGCGAAAGCATTGTTTGGCAGGAGCGTCGGCCATATCGTAAGCCCTTTATAGCGTGCAATGACACAGGTGGCTTACGGCGAGAGGGGCACCCAACGGATCCTAGTAGAGCGTGGTCAGCTGGGTAAGGTGCCCACTATGACAGTATGACTGCGCTGCATTTCGAGGACGGGATTAGCTTTATATGATTGTTGGCCCTTATGCTACTGTGTCACCGCCATCGGCCCCATCCCTACGAAACCGGTACCACTATACTCTCCAAAAAAGGACATCTTAGCTAATGAGGGCGGGTATTCTGGAGTAACCCAAATGACTCGCTGCTCTATCCTTGGAATCACCGCGCGCCTGTAGTGGCGGGATGGCTGCCGCTCTACTAGCCATCCTGCTTTTCCTCTTGGTAATGACTCTATGCGGATTCTATTGGAAATGTACATATGAGTCGGGTACTCGGACTCGGAGTCCGAGGAGCCTAGTCTTCGCTCAAGTTCCGATATCTTGTTCGGCTGTCGCGCCTATGGAGCTTGACCAATCACCAGGCGTCTTGCAAGCTGACTGGTTGGGCTCTAGCCACCTACACACAGCTTACACCGTCACCTCCAGTACCCCGCCCATATTAGTGGAAACTGCGTCGGTCAGACATGATTGCATCACTTGTCATCTGTCCTCATTCTATCTCGCCGAACACAGTCACCTTTTTGGTAATCAGCGTTGTTTCCTGTATGCCGCCGATTCTGACTTACTTCTCCAGGTTACTCGCAGCACTGAGCGAGCTGCTACTCAGCTTGAAGGACCATTCCCTTGCCACCATGCTTTCACGTATGGCTGCAATACCCAGATTCCCATTTTTATTTTCCTTTGCGAAAATCAGAGGCTCACGTGTCGCCCTGAGCGGCCCGAGCGCGGAACGGGAAAGAAGATCTGGACCCTTCAGGTGCGTGGCAGAATGCTTACCTATTCATTGGGTAGAATTGATCAAATGCGCAACAACTTCAAACAACACCACCATCCTCAGGCTCATGGAGTTTGACATCAGAAACGTCTATTTCAAAGCTGATGACTGGGAGGTCACAGCCAAACTCGCGAGTGTCCTGCATGCCTGTCCCGGGCCTTTTGTCACAGGACCGAAAGAGCGCTTGCCCAACTTCAAGGTTGTACTGAACAAGAAGCCAGCGTGCGGCGTGCAAAACGATGGCTCGGGAACGTTAACGATGACAAGACAGGAGGGCAAAAAGTTTCAAGACCTCAATAGGCATCGTCAAATCAACATCAGGATGGGAGGAAAGTGGCTGAAGTTCTTCCCAAACGGAAGCGACGTCGGCCGCCCTTTGGTCCTTGAACTCGAAAAGGCTCCCTTCGTAGATCCGGAAACCGCAAGGGATCGAGAACGAAGGATTAATACCCTTTGCGACCCTTTCCACCTCACACATGTCCAGATTGGTCATATCGATCGATCACTTCAATATCGCGGATGAGCTCACTATCCGTTACTAGGTACCTTCTATTATCCGAAAGGCGCAGATCCTCAACGGCCTCGCGCATTCTCCATCGAATGGGACCGAAACCTTAGCAGAAAGAGCATGGGGGTGCTCTTCTTCGAGTACGAGCATAAATCTCTTCGGATCCGAGTAAGGCTTGATATCTTAAATTCGAACTTTAACTTGCCTCCTGACCGATGTAGATCGGTGATCCATCGCAGGAACAACTATTCCACAACATCATCATTCGATTCACGAGCATCAACGAAATGTCAATGGGACGGGCTTCCCGTGATCCTTGTACGTCGTCCCATCATACTTGAGGCAGGTTCGTCTCACAGTTGATCGCCAGATATCTGCTTCGATCTACTTCAACCTCCCATAATCCAAGAAGAACAAATACATCCCACCCTCTTTGACGATCGCAGGAACGAAACGCACCGTCATCGCGTGGGCTCCTTGAGTTCAGGTCACAGGGCTGTTTCTCCTTATGCCCATCATCTGCGCATCGTGCTGTACGATGTCACTGACTACGACTTTGGAGATGTATTGAAAAGGTTTGAGTATTACTGTCAAACCTCATCTCTACACCCACCAAAGCCGGGCGTGACCATCAACGCCGGCGGCAGTCGAAACTTTTTCTCTTTCCCAAACATTCAGAAAATCGCAAAATGGCTACGTTCTGCACCCTTTTTTTCCAATTGGCGAGCCGCGTTTCAAGTCGAAGCCCTTTTGCACAACGGCGTCGCAAACACAGAGGAGTTGATGGAACTTCGTCCACAGATCGAACAACTGATTCATTCCCTTGGCAACGCAGCAAGCGACGTCCTACGGCGTTTCGTGGAGATTGCTGCTCACCGTCCTCCAGGGCAGCGTATAACAGAATGCTTTGAGGGCGTCCTCGAACAAAAGACACATCGTTTGCGAATGTTGCCATCTAGAGGTCGTTTTTTCTGCCATCACGTGACATTTACGCCCACCCGACGGCTTCTGGAAGGGCCGACCATCACCCAATCCAATAGAGTCATACGTGAATATGGAGGCCACGAGGATCATTTCCTTCGTGTCGAGTTCCGTGATGAAGATCGCCTCCAATATAGGTCGAACCGGGGAGTCGATACTGAATCTTACTTGAAGGAGCGGGTGGGCAAGCTACTCAAAGAGGGATTCAGACTCGCTGGAAGACACTTTGACTTCTTGGGTTATTCGTCGTCAGCTCTTAGGGAACATGCCGTTTGGTATGTCAACCCGTTTATTCACCCTGAAAAGGGCCTGGTGACTGCCCAGAATATACGGGATTCCCTCGGAGACTTTAGTGGCGTTATCAAGAGTCCATCAAAGTATGGCGCAAGAATGGCGGTGAATCGGGGCCACTTGACTTGATCGTCGTCCGCTGATTATCGCTTAGCAAACCTTCTCGGGGACGGACCCCTCCATACGTATTGGGAGAGATCAGTGGTGTGAGATACCCGACATTGTTGAAAATGGGATCAACTTTACGGACGGCGTTGGCACAATATCCCCCAGGCTGGCGGAGAAGATTTGGAAGGTTTTGTGCGAGGATGGCCCTATGCTTTTACTCCGTTCCATCATGCCATCCGCCGTACGTCTTGAATCGACACCCTTAGTGACGCTCGCTCAATAACTTGGATAGTATCAGATTCGTTTCCTGGGATGCAAAGGTGTCGTCTCCGTGGACCCGAAATTGGAGGGGATCTTCATGTGTGTTCGGCCTTCCATGAAAAAGTTCGACGTTCCTGGAGAAGCATTCGGAACGATAGAGATATCTCGAGCTTTCAGCAAGCCTAACATCCCCTACCTGAACAGGTTCGTGTCCGTCTTCGCCTAATTGGACACGTTCGTTACCCTCGTTCCAATGTAGACCATTGGTGATGTTGCTCGAAGACCGTGGTATCCCGAAGGAGGTTTTCATGCAACTCCAAAAGGAGACCGTGTCGGAAACGCGAATGGCCCATAATTCCGCAGCTCTCTACGGGAAACTGCTCGAATCGAACCAGTTGTGTTACAACTACAGACTGTCCATGATTCTCAAGAGATTGAACGCGCTGGGTCTAGAATTGAAACCGAATCAGTCGCAGAAGCCGTTGGATATGCCGTTCTTTGCACGACTTCGTGCGTGCGCGATCAACCACGTGTTACGCGCAGTGAAACACGAAGCCCGTCTCCGCATTCCAGATAGCTACATGCTGGTCGGGGTCGCTGACGAAGGGCCAGCGTATGCGAAGAAGGGCCTCAAGAACGTGTATTACCTGCCTCAAGGAAAGATTTTCGGTAGGTATTGTAATGCACCACGCAGATAGACACTCGATGATGTTTTGCAGCGTGCGTGCAAACTCCCGAGGACGAGGAGCCCCATTATCTCCAAGGCATGTGTCTCATCTTTCGAAACCCTGTCTTGCACCCTGGAGATAGTGAGCGCATCTCCCCCACTACACACCGTCCGGTTGGCTGATGGATACAAATGTGTAGTACAACGCGTGTATGCCATTGGTCCTCCCCCTGAAGATAAAGTATGTTTGTTCGGTCGTCTGAAGAACGTCGTTGTATTCCCAACAACTGGCAAGTGACACCTATTGGTCATATCTCGTATGATGACCTTGACCAAAGGAACTTGGTCGCTGCCCAATGGTTTGGCAGGAGGTGATCTTGACGGGTACGAAACACCTTTCCACCAGTCGGCAACCTGATTCACAGATCTTCAGTGATGCATATGTAGTCGTTCAGTGCGGAAATCTCCTAGTAACCGAACACCATGACCCTGCTACATACCCGCCCGTAGAGCCTTTCATGCTTGACAGACCCAGCACGATCGACGACGTATGTGACTTTATAATCGAGTATATAAACTCGGATGTGGTGGTACGAGAGATCGGTTTTCTTTTTCAGCGTTTCCTAGGTTCTCATGAAAAGCAACTATAGGGGTTGGTTGGCAATAAGCATATTACGATAGCAGGTGAGTTAATTCCCGAGATGGCGAAGGTTGTCGTATCAGCTAATTACCCTGAACAGACCAATCCAAAGTATGTATCTTTCCAACTTTTCCTATGGAGCTAACCATGCTTGCAAGTTTGGGACGCTGGATCCGGATTGCCTCAAGCTGGCAGAGATGCACAGCTGGGCTGTGGATTACCCGAAGAACGGGAACAAAGTGGATATCCGGCGGATGCCACAATCACTCATCAAATTCAAACCTGACTGGGACATGGCGGAAGAAGATGCGCATCGTTTTTCTGATTACTACAAGTCGGATCGCGCGCTCGGTCACCTCTATCGAGGTATTACTCTAGAGGACATGCCCGACCCGCTTCCCAAACACGGCAGCGCAGGGGCTTTGTCGATCTTCGAGGCACTTGATCCGCTCGTCCGTCAGCACTTGCAAAAGTCGACCGGACACACGCGGAAGGCATGGATGGATTCTCTATATGTGACGTATCGCGAAGAGCTCGCGTACATATCGAGCGCATTCTCTCTGTCGAAAGCACCGGGATCACGCTTGCGTGAAGAGGAGCTGGTCATCGGGACGATATTGGCCAAGTGCCTACAGAAGGGGTACCGAGCTAGCCGTTTGCAGGCAATGAAGGAGAACGTGGGTTTTCTCGTCCAAGATATAAAGGAGCAGCTCGTCGGGAGGCTAAGTAATCTTCCGGAGAGCGCGTTGCAGGAAAAGCTGGCTGTCGCTTGGGACGTGTGGAGATACAGTATCGAGAAGACCACCTCGTCAGCCGAGGAAAGCTTCGGGCTAGAGAGCTTTGGCCTTATCGGACTTGGCTTGGTATTGGATTGTTTGGAGAAGCTAGGAAGTTTGCCACCTCTTTGAATCGAGGTGAGGCGACGTTGAGCAGGTTGTAAATTGTAAAACTAGCCGTCTGTACTGATGAAACCACATCCTCTGTTTTACGATCCCGGCGGTCGTCATATCACCGACTCGCTGTTCTAAGCACGGAGTCAGACGAGCGAGTCCGAATTGGACTTAAAGTCCTGAAGGAACACTCTGTCGACGGTAACACGTGACCTGTGACGTGACCTTGAACCCCTAAGTCACATCGTTACTCAACTTGGACCCATGATGTTGCACCAATATTGCACCTTCCCCAAGAATTTGGTTGGAGGTTGGGTAGTTAATGCATCACCCTAACCGAAGAACAAGCTGGATCCGCTCGCTTCCATGACATCGCGCCTTTACTTGCGGTTCTCTCAACATTAGACTCGTCAATTACACCACTAGATCTCAGGTAAGCTGGATCATGATACTCGTCACAGAGACTAAGTTGTCACACAGCTCAACAAACCCGAATGACCGTTACCTGATTATGATCTGAAATTTATTGCTGTACAGGAACACCATAGCAAACCGGTTTTCCCATATGTTTCTCGTGACTCCTCAGAACCAGTCAAGTTGGTCGTTGAATGGGTCCCACCAACTGGTAGGTCTCAGGTCTCATGTCCCTCATTTAACCTTGTCGCGCTGAGAAGCTTATTTGTAGCAAGTTGCAGAGCCAAAGTATGCTGGCCCATTGTAAAAGCGTTCAAGTGGAGTCGTCTGACTCGACTTGGACGAGATAATAGTAACCTGATGGTGGCTAACTAAGGGTCACTGGGTCTTGTGCAAGTATGTGACGGTTAATTACTGCATATCCATGATGAAAGACAGCAAAATTCTGCTTTTGTGACAGTTAAGACCACTCGTGATAGAAACATGGCAGATTTCGCACTACCGCGCGCCGGTTCCCTCGAGATCCTTCTCAAGGTACGCACCCTCGACCTTTTAAAGTAGAAGAAAAGTCCATACCCTCAGAGGTGCTGAACGTTTCATTCGTCGTTCAAAATCCTCCGTCATCGTCGTTTAAGGTGCGGCTGTGCCTGGGCATGTAGGTTCCATCTTCTTTTTGACACTCTTCGTATTATTTTGAATGCGACTATCGAATGGTAAGTGATGGCATAATTTTACCTGGCGAACGGACTGCATCCTATCCCCCTGGTTCATCCCCTTGTACTATGGAACACGACACAGAGATCCCAAGGTCCGACATGACTTTGAACTTCTCCTTGGTGTCATCTCGTCATGGGATAAGTGATTCTGACAGTCGTCTAACGTGGTGGCATTCACGGTGGTTGGTGCACGTGCAGCTTTCGACATATCCTTTCCACTATCGACAATATTTAAGTACTTGAGTTATGAACCTTCCGAATCAAAGCAGGGAAACTGAGAGCTGATATAGGGTCGGCTGCGCTCGTATGAAGAATATTTTAACGGGCTAGCATTCCACAGAGCCGTTATAGTTTGAAGTACACGCTAAAGAGTTCCCCAGCAGTAATAACAATCAAAGTCCAATGGCGACAATAAAAAGCGAACACAAAAGTAGTCCCTTGATGAATGTGACAAGTACAAGTTCGTCAATTGCAATCGGGTCCGTAACGTCCCCTCATGCTACTACTTGATATTCCTTTCAAGTCACGTAATCAAGCATGTCCGCCCATCCGATGGTTGCAAACGCTGGGACGAGTGACTGCCATGCGAGGAAGTGTGCTTACTTGAAATCAATTTTTTCATGTTTGATGGTAGGGAAGAAGCACAATGCCATGCGACCCCGCAATACGTGTTGTTTGCGCAGTGGCATCTCCCCGTAGGATCAATGAAATGCCAGGAGAGGGAAGGCTAGTGATAAATAACGAAGATGCACGTATCCTTTGCCTTTTTTTCAATTGGTTGCTTTACCAGGTCTTGACATTGCCATCACTGGTCAACCGATTTCAGGTGGTACGAGCATTCCGAATCAAAGACGTACCAAAAAACCGGCAGTCATATAAGGACCACCATGTACACCGCCGATACGTGCCAATGGGCCAGATGGAGGAAGCACTCTCATCCACCACTTGTTTCAGTCGTACAAGTCTTTTCTTCTTGGACTCGGTCTGCCGTGAGGCCCATCCACGGGCAAGCATCTGGCCTTTTACCCTATCCATCGGGATGTATGTTGAGCCGTTGTGCATGAATGCGCAATGAACATTGCGCACTGGAATGGAAATATTCTCTGCTACAGAGCGGCGCGTTGACGCTTCTGCTAGTGGCACGGATGGCCCGTATTTGATGCACAGACTCGTCAAGAGTAGAACACCCTCCTGCATGACGTCCGATGCAAGACCGAATCAATGATGTAAAGAGATCGCATCATGGTGAAGAGGAGTGCCACAGTCGGAATGTGCCTGACCAAATGTCGTTGACGGTTTCAACGGCGACTACTAGGCTGATCTGTTGTCAGCATCACCGGCTGCATCATTTTGACCGTGACATCTTACCCACCACCAAGGATCTGTCCGTCTTCAAGAAAATGTATCAAATCCCATTTGTACGGGGAGGAACAGAGAAATGGACAACGACACACGTACGCTGATCTCACAGCTTCATCTTGAAGAGAGGGTTTCGACTGAGAATATTCAGAATCACAATGGTATGAGATGTGGAAACGATGGTAAGAAAATACAGTATATTCTGGGGTTGCATACTAACTGCCAAGGCGTTCCTTATGCGGACATATTTTCACATGCGTTGCCTTGACGAGGTTCGCCAAGCTTCGTTTACGAGGATCCACGCGATCCCCGCGCAATTTTTTTTTGTGGGCCTTTTTTCGTGCGGACCGATGTTTTTCTGGGTGTATCCGCGGCGTCCATGAGCGTTATGATGAATTGAAGTACTGTATGTTGTTTCGTCCGTGGTCGTTCATGGTCACCCGCTCATAATCGTGACAGCTGATGGCAGTTTATTACCACAAGTTTGAAGTTTATCATCGCAAGTAGTCATTGGCTTGTCAGCAAACATTTTCGATTGTGCCATGTGCCAGCACGGATCGGTCGTGATTGCCTCGCCCCGCTCACATCTCAGGTCGTTGGTGGTCAACCAGTGTCAGCTCTTCTCTTCTTTGGTTCAAATTCTCATCTAGCAAATTTCTGTACTGCGACTCAGAGTCTCCATTTCCTCGCCTGCCAGCTCCGTACCCTGCTTGCGCTTGTCCTGACGAAACCCTCGAGGTAAAGATCGGCATTGCGCAAATAAATTATACTGATCCGTTCCAATAGCTCTAGTAAAAGTAATTGAACCCAGGACTCGACAATTTTTTTCTGAAAAAAAAAGTATAACATTCAACTACGGTGGAAATCAGCCAGAATACATGCCTAGACTCTATACCGGGTATACATCCAATACACATCCTACATTCTATACATAAAACCATCCATCCCCCACAGAAATATGAAATGAACGCCGCGTTGGATGGAGACGTCTCACGCGAACTCCAGAAAAGAAACATATTCTTGGTCCTCCTCCAATATGACTGGCGTAGGCGAATATACTCTGGTACTCGAGCCAGAACTACCAGCGTGGGCGCTTGGAGGATACACAGAAAAAGACGCTGTTGCAGGCGAGCGTGGCGATCCGGGTCGTGTGACAGTGCCAATCGATGGTGGCGGCTTATTCCAGCGGACAAAGAAATTTTGTCTCTTTCCGCCGGGCGCCGTTACAGCTGCCCCGCTAGGCAAAGGTTCAGGTGTCACGGAATGTATTGATATCATTGCGCCGCTCAAAGGTCTTTCGTTTTCGTGACTGGATTGGGCGTACAAGGCACCAGAACTTCCCGAGGAACATGTGACATAACTCGTTCTAGGAACGGATCGGTTGTCCAAGCCGAAATCAGCACTGGATGGTCACAGGAATCACATCCGGAGCACTGCACCTTTTGTCCGTGCTCCTATCATCATCGGCATCGTGTGCCTGCGTGGCATCATCGCAGGTCTTGGGAGCAGCCTTTTCCCGGCCCTTGCTGGTAAAGAAACGCTTCCTCGGCGCAGCATTGGCCCCTTGCGAGCGGCTGCGGGGCCGCCGCGCATCAGATATATTACCGGAGCCACCCCGACCAGACGACCGCTGAGCAGGGCGATGTCAACATCGTAGACACGAGCGAGGTACGATGGTAGGGAAGGGAAGGGGGACTCACGACCGCGTTGGACTCTGCATGCACTTTTCTTACCCGCTGCTCATACTGCGCCTGCACCGCGTTGTGGTGGTTGAGGATGGAAGCCGTCAGCGGATGCGACTCGAGATCGACCGTCGATGGTTGGATGTTTCCAGAGCCGCCCCGCCCGCTGGACAGGACATTGCGGCGCTCACCGTGCGGCTCCGAGCGCTCGTGTTTTTTATCGGCCGAGATCGTACCCTTACCCTTGGGCGACTGAGGGGAAGGCGGGTCGTCGGATTGTTCGGCGTTGGAGTAGGTTTGCAGACGTCGAATGTTGCCCGATCCGCCACGGCCAGACGAGAGCTACGACGAGCACCATGAAAAACGGAGGGGAAAAAAACAGGTGTGCGACGACGTCAAACGTACATATGACTTTCGCTTTGCCTTATGGGGGGATAGGTAGTCGTGAGGGACGATGCTCACTGCGACAGAAGCCATGCGATATTACTAGGCGCGTGCGTGGAGGAGAGAGAATTTCCAATGGTAGTAGGGGTTAAGAAGATTGCATTCTTGTTCTGGGGATGGCTCGGGACGGTCATAAATGGGTGGAGCTGGAGGTGGGAGGGGATATCCCAGATCCGCTCAGGAGATGCATGATGCGACCAAATTGCCATACATAGCAGGCAACAAATAACGTTCGGCGCGCGTCTGATAAGAGTATTGCTGTATCCCAGCAGTTCCGATAAAGGTTGACGAACGGGGTCCCCTGAGGCAAACGCCAACCAATGCCTGACGAAATACTTATCTACCGAAGTCGGACGACTCATTGGGCACCTAATTTGGTTGAGGGCCCTTTAATCTCAAGCCGGAAGCATACGTATGTGTGCTTGCTTACCACGGTTGAGAATCTTGAGATAGTGCGTCCGTAGTTCATATGGTGATTCATGTGGTTGGAGAGCTATCCGCATCGTTGTAGGCTGAATGCCGCAGCGGCATCGGCGGTAATTGGAACAAGGCGGTTTTGATGTGCTGCTGTGCACCCGCCACCTGTGATATGATCGATGATCTATTGGCGGAGAGCCAATTCGCACCACGAGAGCCTCCGTGTTCTTCGCCATCAAGGGCTCGGAACGTTTCTCACCATCATCAAAGCTGATGGTACATCCAGGTTGGGGAAATAAACTTTTAATGATTCTATAGCCTCCAGACATAGTTCAACTGCATCGTTGTGACCGCCAAAGAAGACATTCGTAGCCTCACTTTCGAGTATCACTCTACATCGCATTGGTGACCTTTTTTTTTTTAGAAAAGGTTGCATGGCGAAGCGAAACGTGCGATTAACTCGTTACGCTCTTACTTGAGACGGTTCTCAAGGCGCGGTGGCCAAAGCGTGTGGGAGTATGAAGTGCTGGTTATGCGCTAAGCAACTTGGCGAATCCAAGTGACAGGAACCCTCATTTGCCTCTCAACCTATAAGCGCAGCGGAAAGGCCCGAACATCTGAGAAGAGGGGTTCGAAGGTTGATCTTACATATATGTATGGGGAAAACTCTCACGGCAAACATGAGAACAGCAACGGCATGTTGCACGCGAGGTGGGAGCCATCCCGAGTTGGAGCAAACTTTGGTCTTGCAGACGTGAGCCACTGAGACGGATTGCATTGGTACCCAATCACTGCTCAGCGGCATCCTGGACGCTTGACAACAATAGTCATACAAGGTACTAGACCCATGAACAGCCCTTCAATGACCATCGGAGGCGAGGAAATTTTCTCGAAGTGCGGTACCGCAAACACCGAAGATCGAGATGCGTAGGAGAGAACAGGTTCCACTGGGACGGGCATAGGTTTGGCGTCGAACCTCGGCTCGAATGTGAATGCAATCGGAGTATCGGCCCGACCAGATCATCCCGGAGGGAAAGGCTTCGGCACCCGGTGCAGGAATTTTTGCGGTGCTTCGTTTGGATGGACATTCGGTATGTCCAGTTGATACTGTAGTCGTTGAACATGACGCACACGTAGGCCACCGTTCGCTGTCAATCTCGAGTAAAACCGTCTCTTAGCAATCTCAAGGTCGATCTTGCAGTATCGAGAAAGAGGTTTCACGAAATGGTGACCTGGTGACACTGCGATGAACGGCTGGAACACTCTGTGGTTTAATCAACTATTAGTTCGGGTCCTTGTGAAAGTGAACGTGAGCGTATGCCGGAATGAATGCCTACCAATGAAATAATAGACTCAAAACAAAGGGAGACTGGTTGTGAAGTACGACGTGTGAGAAGCACCATCCATATTGAGTATCCTTACCCGCAGAAATCGGGTAAGCGGTGGAACATACACCTCTGAGAATAGTCAATGCGGTTGATCACTAAGGACCGATATAGGACAGGAGATGCAATGCATGTCAACGACACCAGGGCATGCAACGAAGGAACAAGTCAATGCAAACAGCTGCTCGTAGTAGAGTACTACCCACCGCCACAATCTACTGTCGAGTTTGTGACTGTTGTGCACTTGAAGGGCGAGACAGACTACGATAGCTGGGCAGATAATGGCTGGTAGTGACAGGTCGCTTCCGCGGAAGGCACAGTGAGTGAACTGTGAGGATGCCAGTAGCGATGCGAGGAAATTTCTATCATCGATTCGGGGTAGCTGGGTAGTGGAAATTCGGCAAGCCCTGATTACGACAAGAGGGAGGCCCGGAGAACATACTCACCTCCTCATAAGTAAGCTTAGTAGGACTTGCAGGCGCCAGGAACACCGGTCGCGGTGGCTGGGACTAGCTGGGACTCCATTTACAGGAAAGAGTGTGTCATTCGATCAAGGGAACTTTCATGACGCTTGCGACTGTGCCTGACAGTATTATTTCGTCTTGCTACATCGAGGGACGTCGCACCATGGGTTGACATCACGACGTTGCTCCATACTACGACAACTGTGATGTGCAATTCAGGGGTAGACAGCTGCTCTGGCCGTGGTCGTGGAGATGATGGCGACAACATATCAACATCTTCGCAAGAGTGGCAGGATCAATGAAAAACGCGTGATTTGGCCCGCGGATGAGCGCTGCTGCCAACTGATGGCTGCCTTACCAACCTAAATCTGGCGCTTCTTGTTGGTGAAGAACTCTGTCAATGAGGGTAGTCGAGAGCAATTCCCAAAGGTATCGGTGGCCATGCCAGTCGATCACCACGGAAATGCAGTACGTACAGACATGAACAAGAAAGGTAAGATGAACGGCTAAGTGCCTTTGCCGAGCTCGGCTCTAGACATCGTATGATATTTTCTTCCCTCAGGATGCTTTACCGGTAGTCGGATGGGATTCCCTTCCTTCATTATTCACCACGATGTCGACGGTAGAGACAGCGACCAACACACCCATCGAGCCCCTCGACGACCGTGGCAGCGCAGTACGATTCGAGTCTCAATGTGTCGTCATTCCGGATCTCGCACACCGTTCGCGACGCCCAAGAGTCGTCACAAAGTCGTACGCGCTCCCATTGTGGAAGAAACGGGCCTCGTCCGCGTGCCCGGCTGTACCACCAGAAGACCCGTCAGGTGCTGAGGAGAGTCGGTCGCACCTTGTCCTCCGGGTACCACTGCCAACGTACGTCCCTTTTGTGTGATTTGTGAGATGTATTCAACTTTTCTGCTAGTTTTTCGCTCAAATCTCATTCGACCGGCGTACGTTCCGTGGATCACACGCCTCTCCCACCTTGTCTTGTACACCGCGTTCAGCCTGCCGAACTTGTTTGTGCTGACTTTCCCGCGTCGCATCAACATACCCGCACTCCACGAAAACCCTCCCTCTCACCATCTCGCTCACATGTCATCACCGTGCCCTTGCGTCCATGTTGTGCCACGTGCCAGTCCGTCACTGAGGCTGCCACAATCAGCGGCGAGGCATGGCCAGAGCATTTTTCGCGTGGTGCCTCGAGGCGTCGCAGCGTGAGCGCGGACGGAAGCCCTCGTACCCTTACCGTCACGGGCAGTGCCGCTTCTGCCTCGTATGGCGCGCTAGGGATCTCCATCCACGTAGATGAAGTAGACAAGCGTCGCCGTTCGAGCGACACCGGTCCTTCTGCGTCCAGGCAGGAGTCGCCGTCTGGCCGTGCAAGGGAAGTAGGATGCGCGTCTTCCACGGATCCTCGCGTCCCGCCTTCGCCCATATGCGTGACACCCTCTACGCCGCGCATTCCAGAAGAGGAAGATGACGAAGATGAGGATGAGTTGTTCCCGCTTCCATCCCCCAAGCGAACGCCGACAACGTCTCCGGCGGGGTCGCTGTCCTCCCTCACGGTCCCCCAGATCAGTCCGACTCCGTCGTCATGTTCAGGAAACTCTGGAAGCCCGCACCCAAACAAGCGGCACTTTCTCGAGCCCCCACGGTGTGCGTCCTCGTCGTCTCTGAGCTTGCCCAAACTATCCGAGTCGACAACTGACCTGACTCTCGCCGAGGAACCACCCCGCGCGCCGTCCCCCCAGCTCTTGTCTGCGCACCCTTCCCTCTCTGGACGTCCTTCCCAATCGCCTCGCATGTCGTGCATCCCACCTTCGCCGACAGACCCGTTCACTGCCACTTTGGATAGTACCCCACCGAAAACATCGGCATTACCCGAGCTGGTGACGTCCATCGCGATACCATCTTCTCCCAGCGCTTCCCATCCGTCTACCTCGCTCCATCACTCGCCCGTTCACATGCGTCTGCCGTGGGGGTCCAAACGGTCTGTTTCGGCGGACTTCATCCCCCTCCTTCCAGCACGCGCACCCTCTTCCTCGCCTCATCTGCCACGTTCGAAAAAGTCATTTTCGATATCAAGTCCGCGTCATATCATTGTGGATGTGTTGCGTGGCGTGGGGGCGATGGGATCTGCCGGTGTGGGGGCTGGGACAGTGCTATGATCCGCTCCTGGACGGTTATTCTCGGCACGGACTATTCCTGTTCGTCGACCACGTTGTGGACGCCATGAAACAAACCTGTGCTGTTTATCACCAGCGTGCCCCCATGCTGTAATGCAGGATACCTGACGTTCTTTTTTTGAGTGCTCCATGTATTTTGGATCTCTTACTACTATTCGTACACATGTACCATAGTCACCCTACGTTACGAGTTCATATAATGACACCGTCAGTGCGTAAGCGTCCAATGACGATCATGTCCCGATGCCATCATGCATGGTAGCCAACTTTGTCTGCTTCAATCAAGGGAGATTTACCCCTTCAATGCTGTTCTAATTCATGCACGCCGTCCACCACGAGGGCGTTCGCCGGAAAAGCTCTGATAGCGGGGATGGCTAACCGGTATGTGAGCACGCCTGCGCAACGTCACAGATCCGGCATAGACGGGCGCAGTGCAGGTCTTATGACTCGCAAGCACCGGTTCCAGCCAGCATGGCAGTGAAGGTGGCGAACGAGAAGAGGCGAGACGCATCCTTTGGCGGTGCGCGTACTTATGTACGTGTCCGAGATGTGACGATAACGAGACGGAACTCGGAGTTGCACTTGGAGGCGGTACTGTACGGTCGTACCACGCCAAACAGAAGCAACATGTGTACATTACGCTTGGTGGTCGCGCTGTCATTTTAAACGGCAGGCGTCCTGGTTGGTTTGGGGCAACCAAGGCCCCGGCGAAATCGTGTTTGGATCTTGCGCCATCGCCGTCGCCGGCGTTCTAGGGGATGCGGGATCTTCCCAGCGTTTTCGAGGTGCCCACGCGAGGCTGTAGGAGATAGTGCGTGGCTGGTATCGGCGGAGGAGGGGGTCTTACCGGGCTTCTCTATATGCCGGAGGCGGCAAGATGGCCGATCAAGAAAAATCATAACGGCGCTCAAAAGCGACCAACTGCGCACGAAGCCAACAGCATCTTAAAGTGTAAAAAAAAGAGGGTTGATCGTGATCACTTGAGCGTGCTATCACCGCACGACTCGTCAGCTGGCCGGCGCTGGTTTTGGGTTCCACTCCCTCCGTTCGGTCGCATGATCATCACGAGGCGTGAGATAAAAGAACGCGGCGAGAGAGGTGTTCATGCTTTGGTGCACATGAACAGGAATGAGGTGCTTCTCACCACGGAGCGCGTGGAAGCTCTGAGATGGGTCGGTTCGAGCCACTGGCACGCGGTCGTGGTGATGCTAATAAAAGTGGCGAGCAATGATAGAACCTGGGGCAGATGGCTGCGCGCAAATCTACCGATTCTTGTGGAATGTGGAACGTATGTGTGGAGAGTAAGCAAGGTGAGAGACGGCCGGGTTCGACGTTGAGCAGGTTTCCACAATAATGAGGTAGCCACGCTATTTCCTCGCGGTTACCGGGTGAGTCCTGCCGGAGAGATCCAGGGCGACCTTGCCATGAATACGCGCACGACGCGCAGCAGGTTCTGTCTGGAAGGTGAGAACCGAGCAAGACGATTCGCGCGGAGATTGCATACGTAGCCACAAATCGCATTGAGACGCCGAAGGGTCCATGCACAGTGGTACTAGTAGCCTGTGAGGATGGAACCGAGGTCCGCTGCCTCAACATGATGGTTGGTCAGACAGGGGGCAGGCTGTGCACGTGACTCATCGCTCTCACCGAGTCCAACGTCGAGCTCAACGTCAGGTCGTCGGGATCGTCATCGCCTGAACCATCGTCGTCGTCGTCGTTGCTGTCGTCGAACATCGTATTATCGAACATGGCAGGATTTATGGGTTTCTTCAACTCCAAATTCCCCCCGACGATGAACCCACGCGACCGTCCGTCCGATCCTCTATCTCGTCTTCGTTTCGCCCTCGAAACAATGCCGGGTTCACGCAAATACGTGTTTACGCCTGCTACCCGTGCAGAGATTCTATCAGAACTTTACGATGCTTTCTGGGGCCCGTACGCGCATCTCTTCCTTCCGCTCTCCAACTCCAGTCTCCCCATGCACGCCACTCTCGCTCAAGTTCAAGCAGAACTCGGGTTTTCAGGCGCGGGCTCAGAAGATCCCGTCGTTCCGGGTCGCACGTGTGGTCATATATTTACCAAAGGAGAAAGTTGTTTCCGATGCAAGTCAGCACACTTTCCTTGCTTACTCTTCTCCGTTTCCTCATTCTACCCTTCCAGAGACTGTGCGCTCGATGAAAGCTGCGTCCTTTGTAGCAGGTGCTTTCGGGCCAGCTCTCACACAGACCACAACGTTAGCTTCTTCATCGCACAGCAATCGGGTGGTTGCTGCGATTGCGGGGATGCCGAAGCTTGGCGTCAAGACACTCGCTGTCCTTTTCACCCTCTCCTCCACGATACCGACAGTACATTCGACCCTTCGCTTCCCGGCACTGACACGACTCCGAGAGTTGTCGCGAGGAACATCTCCGACGTAGACATCCCACCCGTCCCCCACTATCCCTTTCGCGCCGCCTTTCCCCCGGAACTCAGAGATAACATGGGTCGCACGATCGGTTACGCCCTCGACTTCCTTCTCGACACCCTCGACTGCTCTCCAGACGAACCCAACGTGCCATCTAACGAAGCAGACCTGCGCCTTCAACCCACCGCGGACCCCATGCAGAAAGACCAATACTCTGTCATCATTTGGAACGACGACAAGCACTCGTTCGACGAAGTCATTCAGCTTATCTGTGATACGACAAACCGCGATCGCAAAGACGCCACCACGATGGCCCACAACATCGACGAACACGGTCGTGAAATTATCGATATGAACACCAATGTCTCTCGTCTCCTCGAGATAGCACAAATCATATGCAAGATTGAAATCGGCGTCACCATTCGGCGCGCATACGACACGTTTAGAGAGCAGGTTGTAGTCGTCATTATCGAATGGCTGCTCGACCTCACGCGCAGCAGACTCGGAACGGACACGCTCATTATCCGTGAAGTCATCGCAGCGGAATTGCTCTCGCCGAGGCACCGCGAAGGCAACACGCATCCTTCAGCCTCGCACATCCCAGACCTCCCCGAAGACACGTGTAGGATCGACTGGATGTTTTTGTATCATGCTCGCCTCTGGAAGAAACCCCGCATCAGCTTGAAGGAGATATACGCCACTATCCTCACACTCTCTCACCCCCACAAACTTGCCATAGGTTCGTCATATGCTAATGATTCAGTCCTAACGGCTCAAGCCACTTTTATTAGGGAGTCACTTTGCCACGGTGTATCCACGTATCGTGGATGCATATCTCCTTGTCGACAGGGAAGCGGAGACTTCCATCAAATATTTCGCCCTCCAGCTCTTTACCGTTCCTTCTGTAGCAAGTCATATCGTACGCTACCACGATCTCGTTACAAGTTTGCTCGACATCGTCATCAACTTTTTTACCAACCAAATCGTCAACAAACGCATCCTCCCCGCGCCCCCGGACGCTCCCGAAACCGCCGAACTCGACGTGGACAGTTTCCCGTTCAAGTCCAAACGGTTCATGCCCGTCTTTAGCGACCTCCGCTATCTTTGCCACAATGAACCTGTCCAGCAACTTATCGCCAAGAACCCTTCCTTCATTCGCAAGTTCACCAAGGTGTGCCAACTCTTCATGTGCGTCCACCCGAACAAACGTGCCGTCACCAATCATGTCGAGTACGAGACAGACGCTTGGATCAGCGTTTTCAACGTCACGCTCTCTCTATCGCGCGTCATCAAGGTGTACGGGGAAGCCTTTGGCTGGGCGACGCCGTCACAGTTCATCAATGCCATCTCGATAGTCGTCAGCGACATTCTCTCAGTATGCACGTTGGAAAATGACAAGCTCGACAAGTCCAAGTTTTCAAAGCCAGTATACCACGCCGTTTTCTTCGGGCAGGTTGAATACACCATTGTCGACTTTGATGTCTTGGAGGGTTGGGTCAGCTTCCACGACTCACTCCACTGGCTTTTGGCCGAACTCTTGAAGAACGTCGACATCCTTTCCGAAGAGTCGCTCGCTCGAGTTGGCGTTGCAAGCGTACGCGATTTGTTCATGCGGATCGCGAGCGAGGAATCTATTCTCACACTTATCGATTTTCCCTTACGAGGTATGCAACATCACGTCCTTGTACCATTCGACGTTCATCTACTCTTGTAGTGCTTGCCATGGTGGCCCAGATTCGCTCTGGACTTTGGGTCCGCAACGGCTTTCCCATCCGTGGTCAACTGCTGCACTACCGCGATTTCATGCTTCGCGAGCTGTGCTATGACCAGGACCTGTTCATCCTCCAGACGTCCCTCATCATCCTCGACCCCAACACGGTCATCGTCAGTATTCTCGACCGGTTCAAGCTCCTCCAGTTCTTCCGCGGAGCAGTAATCCATCCGACCTACGAGGGTCCCCAGCTGTCCAGCATGGTCGAAGAGGCGTTGTACGTCCTCATCACACTCCTGACGGAGAAGGGCAGTGCAACCAAGATGCCCCTTCCGGTCGCCGTTCGGCGCGAGGTTATCCATGCACTCGCAGCCGGCCCATGCACGTACACCGACCTCGTCAAACGCGTCTCCGAACGCATGACGGACGACATTTGCTTCGAACACGTCCTCCGACAAGTCGCCAACTTTAGAGCGCCGGAAGCGACCGCCGACACGGGCACCTACGAGCTCAAGGACGCGCTATACGACGAGGTGAACCCGTTCTACTACCACTATGCGCGCAACCGACGCGAAGAAGTTGAGGCGGTACTCAAGGCGCGGCTGAAGAAGAAGACGGGTGTGGCCGACCCCGTGATCTTGCCCAAGCCGATCGGCATCGAGACGGGCCCATTTTCGATTCTGCCATCCCTGTTGGAGTCCGAGGTGCTGTTGCAGGTCATGTTTTACGCCATGTACAACGTGTTGGTGTTGACGGACGCGGCGGGCACGGCCCCGCCTTCGGCCGAGGCGATTCTCGATCAGGCGTTTTACCTCGTTATGGTCGCGCTCGTGGAGCGGGCATCGGTGTTTAGCCATTTGTCTGCGCTCAAGATCTTCGAGGATGGCAAGAACTTGATCGACGTTGTTTGTGCTATGGAGCATGCCGAGCATTTCAAGTCGTACACCGCCCGGGTGGGCTGGATCTTGGGGGAGATGTCCAGATTTGTCCCGGGGGAGGTGGAGGCGCGTCGTAGGGTCGTCCCGGCTGTCGAATCTGGCGTCGACACTGAAACGCTCAAGAAACGTGCTGCCAAGGCGCGCCAAGAGGCCATCATGGCGCAGATGAGAGCGCAACAAGCCAGCTTTGCGATCAATTTCGAGGACATGGACGACGACGACGAGATGGACGAGACGCTGGAGGAAGAGCTGATGCAGTACGGTTCGTGCATCGTGTGTCAAGAGGATCTCAATGAGTCGAAGCAGTGGGGGACACTCGGGCTCGTCCAACCGAGCCGTCTGCTCCGCAAGCATCCTGATAGCCATAGCGCGTATCTGAACGAGCTCATGGGGATACAGCTCTCGCTCGATCGCGGTTCCCAGCAACCGTCCCCGCCGTCGACGTTTCCCCCCGTGGACGTGAACTACCACGAAGACGTGACCCAGTTCCCGTCCAACTTTGACGGCTTCCCCGCGCAGTACACCCGCTTTGGCTTGCACGCGTCCATGTGTGGGCACATGATGCACATGGAGTGTTTCCAGGTGTACAACGCCTCGGTTCGTCAGAGACACCGCTCGCACGCGACGCGGAACCACCCGGAGAACATCGCGCGCAAGGAGTACATTTGCCCGCTGTGCAAGAGTCTGGGCAACATCATTCTACCCGTCGCCCGGCCGTCGACGCTCCCAGCGACGACCGTTCCATTCCCAGACTGGATCCGCGCGGTAGGCATCTCGATCCTCAAGTCCAAGCCGGACGCGATGATGGATTCGCTGCAGTTCCGGAACGGCACGGGCGAGTTCGTGTTTTGGAGCGTGCAGGATCCCAACTATCCCCTGCAGATTCGGCGGGGGGAGAATTTCGAGATGTACAAGATGCTGGATACCATGATGAACGCGGCCAAGGTGTTCTCGCAGCAGACGCGTCATTTGCGGGAGAGGCCCGAGCCGGAGCTGGGCGAAAGAGGGTCGGGAATCTATTTGCCGGAGGAGCTCGTGGGTTATACGATCGCCTCGATCGAGGTCGCCACGCGCGGGACGGGTGGGGGTGCAAACGGGAACGTCGCGGACGTCTTGACGGAGACGCAGGGACGGATGGTGCGCTCTCTGCTTGGCTGTCTGGTGGCGCTGGCCAAGATCGAACTGGAAGGCCGACCGGACGGAGGCAAGGAGGCGGTGAAACAGGCCATCGTCAAGCGGTTGCTGCCCGAGTGGAGCAGGACGTCGCTCTCGTCGTATTCGTATCCGATGCTGCTGCGCGATCCGTTCACGGTCCTCGTCGAGACGGCCGCCGTCGCGCCGGAGATGCTCCAGCACGTTTTAGTGCTGTGCTACTATGCGTGTTTGGCTCGTACAGTGATCGGCATGGTTTACATCCTGAACAAGGCGCGCGCGTGCAGCTCTGTCCAGGCCGTGTCGCGCAGCCATGCAGATTTGTTCGGTGACGTGCGCATGTTTTTCATGTCTGTCGTCCGCCACTCGCCTCTCTTTGAGCACACGGCGACACTCGTGTTCGAGATGTTTGGCGAGGCGCGGATCGAGAAGCTGTTGTACGCATTCACGTTGCAGTTTCTGCGACGCGCGGCCATACTCTGTCGCGCTGTCCTTCCCAACGCGTTCCCGACACCGCCAGGTGGCACAACCGACAATGAATACCGCCGTCTGCTCACGCTCCTTCACCTTCCCCCGCTCGCGGACCTCCCGCACCAGGACACTCTCCAAAACGCGCTCTCGGGGTGGTGTGCCCACTATGGCCACTCGCACGCGGCATCACAGCTCAACTGCGGCGTCATGCTCGACTATCCTGGCGTGTACCGACTCGCACGGCTCCCGCTCGTGCTCGACAATCTGTTTCACGGACGGGAGCGGGTGATGCGGTGTGCGCGGTGCGACACCGTCCCCACAGACGCGGCGATATGTTTGTTGTGTGGCGCGACGTGCTGCATGCTCAGTCATTGTTGTTCGGACGTGGATGCCAACGTGCGGGGCGAGTGCAATATGCATACGCGGGAGTACGGCACTTTTTTTTGTTTGTTGTTCAAGAGACTGACGTGCGCGTGTTTTCAAAGCTGCGGGGGTATCGTCGGGCTGTATTTCATCGTCAAACGGTGTTCGTTGTTGTACCTGTATGCCAACAACGGGTCGTTTGCGCAGTCGCCGTATCTGGACGTCCACGGCGAGGTGGACATTTCGATGAGGTGCGTCGTTTTCGTGTCCCTCGCGTGCTTGGTGTGTAAACTGGGACTTTTTTTTTTTGCTTTTGTAGACGCGGACGGCGCCAGTACATCCACACGCCGCGGTGGGAAGAGATACGCAAGACGTGGCTCAACCACGGTATTCCGACGGCCGTCGCAAGGAAGCTGGAGAGCACGGTGGACAGTGGTGGCTGGGAGATGTTGTGAGTCGGTAGAGATGAGCGACACATGGGGTTTAAGTTGTATTTTCGTTGCATGTACTACGCGGTCATCATATATATGTACACCTTTTGTTGTAACTAGAGTTAGGTGTAGTGGGTCCATGGGATCAAGCTTGGTTGTGGTGGTTGTTGAGCAGAAGCGCGTCTTTGAGTCTCGTGATGGAGCGTTCGAGGCCGAGCACGTGGATCGTTTCCGGGATGGTCGGGCCCGTCTGTGAGGGCGATTATATGATGAGGGAAGAAAGGCAAGAGGGCAGAAAGCGTGGGACTGACCTTCATCGCGGTCAGCGCGTGCCGCAGTGCTGTCATGAAGACCTTTTGTTGGAGTCCGGTTGCATCACAAGCAGCGTGGACGAGAGACGCTATATCGGCGACGTCGCCCACGGCGGGCTGGCCTTCGATATGGCGGAGAGTGGCATCGACCGCATGATCTGGACGAGCGTCAGGGCAACGCGTGTATAGATACGTTTGGTTGACTCACAGTAATCGTCGTGGGACAGCGAACGCCGGATGAGCTGAGCCTCGGGTGCCGCGTAGTCGGGATGGACGAAAAAGTAGGGGGCCAGCTCGGGCACGTCGTGGATGTTGGTTATTCGTCCCTGGTAGCGCGGGAAAAACACTTTGAGCGAGGCGTTAGTCAAGATGGAGTGATCGTAGACCTCACCTGCAGTGCGTGTATGACGTTGGCGATGTATTCTGGGGTCGCGTGGCGACTGCGGGCAGAATGAGGGAAATGAAGTATCTGGCTGGACGCGTAGAGTACGACCTCACCTGGACGGGAACGCGGCCTGTACGAGATCTTGTATCAGGCGTGCGTGGTACAACGTTCCCTGATCGTTTTTCCAGCTACGCATGAGATGGTGTTTATTGATGTATTCAAGTTTTGCGGGCTCCAGGACTTGTCGGCGGTGTGTCAAGGATGCGAGGTCGAACTGGTCACGTAAGTCGATTAGACACACGTACGATACTCGAAGCGCACCTGTTCCGTGAGTTCTGAAAGCGTCAGGATGGCCGTACTCTCAGGGCTCCGGACGATAGAAGTCGAGTCTGAATTGGGTCGCGGTCCTTGGCCCCATCCAGCCAAGGCGAGCCAGTTGATTAATGCCTCCGGCTCCCATCCCCTTTTCTATAGTTTTTATGGGTGAGTGCGCGAGGCCAGACGGACCGGCAACATACCATGAACTCGAGAACGGCAACGTCTCCTTTGCGTTTCGACATCTTCGAACCGTCTGGGTTGAGTAGTATGGGAAGGTGGGCGAATTGGGGTGGCTTGAGCGAAAGACAAGAGTACAAGTCGAGGTGCAATGGAAGAGAAGGAAGCCACTCCTAAGGGTCTGCGTGAAAGGTAGCATTGAATCGAACGGAAGGGACTCACCTCTCCTCGAATTACATGGGAGATACCCATCTCATGGTCGTCGACGACGGAAGCAAGGTGGTAAGTCGGGAATAAGTCGGATTTGAGTAGAACGGGGTCGGTTGGCAGAGAAGCGTGCGCATCCCGTAAATCGCCAAAGACGAGGTCGTGTGCTGGTATGCGATCAGGAAGTCTGTTGTCCTAGGGAAACAGTCGAAGCTAGGGGGAACGCGGTGATAAAGACGTACGTTGAGCCTGACAATTGACTTTTCTCCGGCACGGACGCGTCTAGCGACCTCTTCCTCCGTGAGATGAAGACATGATTTATCGTAGGTCGAGTTGGACCCTGCACGAGCCAACTTCTCTCTTGTGGCGGTGAGCTTGTCCGGGGAGCAGAAACATCGATACGCGTGACCCGACTAGAAGAGTAAGTCAGAGAGGGAAGCGTTACTAGAATGATGGCACGAACCTGCAAGAGCTGCTGTGCGTAGGAACGATATAGGTCTAGACGCTTTGACTGCGAACTGGTTGACGAATGGGGATGGGATCGACAACCGTCACGCACCTGATGGTATGGGCCATGTGGGCCATCCAGTCCAGGACCAAAATCATAAGAGATACCAGCCCAGGTCAAGGCTGCGCGAATACCGTCGACAGCACCGGGCACGTATCGCGACTGTACAAATAAGTATTTGAGTGAGGGAAGAGTAAAGTAACAACAGTACCGCATCCGTGTCCTCAACTCTGAGTATCCAGTGACCGCCGTGTTTCTTTGCAAACAGGTGGTTGTACAGCGCCGTTCGAAGGCCTCCGAGGTGCAAAGGGCCAGTCGGGGAAGGAGCGAATCGTAGTAAGACCGTGGTCATGATTGGTGGCAGTGCACTTCTACTGCTCCCCCGTTTCACTCAATGTCAGATTCAGTGACCGTCTTGGTTTCACCCACACCATCGTACCCGAATCAGAACTCGCAGTTTGGTTTCAATTTCGCCCGTCGAAGTCAAAATGAACTCACACGACCAGTCATGATTACACTGGAGAGTGCCGACACGGACGACGGCCCTCGTTCGCCAGTCGAGCTTTCGAATTTCGACGCTGCTTTCTTATCTCCACCAAAGAGGACGTTCAAGTCTAGATCGTCACCACCACAACGTCCTGCTTCAGCACCCCCAACCCTCACGCTCTTCCCGGTTTCCTCGGACGAGTCGCTCAATACCCCAACCCTACCAGACGCTGCCAGGCGTTTTTTGTCTCCATTCACGCCTACGGACAGGAGCGTTCTCTCTCCTCCTCCTCCCCCACTTTGTGAGTGCGCCGTTCTGCAGAGTGACCGACGTATTGACATGCGGCAGTTCGTCCGACCACGTTTTGGCGAAAGACGAAGCGGTCAGGTGTAACCGGCGCCTCATACTCACCAGCCTCACATCTTATCCGTAGATCTACTTTCGTCGCTGCCGGTCTATCGTTGGACAAACCCGAGGCAGATCTCTCGGCTCTTGGCGTAGAGTCCCGCGTGCAATTCATTGTCCTCGTTCCCGACTACAACCCACAATAGCAAAGCTTTCCGGAAAGAAAACATGGTGTACACACGGCCACCAGGTACGATGCCCTTTCACATCATTTTTACCCACTGACATCCATATCTCCAGCCTCTTTCCACCGGTACGGAATCGACCAAGCAATCTCGTTGGTACAAACTACCTCGTACAATCACAAGCCAGAGGACGCCATTCTCCCTTCCGCGACATCCTTGGTTCAAATTACCGCATTACCCCCGGCGAAGACTTCGCTCAATGCCGTCTTGCCAAAGCTACCATACCACCGTCAGCTGAACGTTCTCTACACCATCCCTCTGTTCGTTGTACTCGGCATCGTGCTCGGTGCGATAAGCGCTGCCACCCTTGTCAGTTGGCGAGAAAGCCGACGGCGTCTGCGTCGCACTTCCACGCTCTTACCTAGCCCCCCGTACGCCCACCCCGAAAACGACGCCGAAGAACACCTGCTCGTTCATGGTGGCTCGAGTATGGAACAGGTGTCCCTCTTTGCCGCCCCAACTCCTAGCAAATTCACCATTCACGGTTCACGATACGTACCCACACGAACGTTCGCGTGGAAGACCGTTGAGGTGGCTAATTCAAGCTATTCTCAGTCCACCCACTCTCAGACGATCATTCCGTCAAGCGATGGCGAGACGTTCACCGTGGTCACAGAGCAAGACCCGTTTCTTGCGACATCATCAACGAGACACTCACCCAAATCGTGCAACGACGTCTCTCCGCATCAGACGCGTCTTTCATCGTTACTACAGGATCTCACCCCGGGAGACAACTCGAACCCCCCCGACGCGCAGAACGCCAGTCCAGCGAAGCCGTTTCGTCGAAGCATGTTCGACGTTTTAAAGCTCAAGGGTCCCTACTGCTCGGAAACCCGTACGCGCGAACAATGCACCGCCCTTTCGCTTAACGATGATGACAAAACCCCTCAGAAGGAAGTGCGGCGAGTTCGCAGCTTGAAGACAACGCTCGCTGGCGAACGTCGTTCTCGCAGCGCGTGCTACTCTCTGGATGCCGACGTTCACACGAGCGACGTAGATGGTACAGCCGGGTCGCTCAACTTGCAGGGTGAAGGCCACGTTGTCGATAACTCGATGGCTTCGTTGGACAAGGCTTTTCGCCTCAAATTGGGCGCGCCGTCTTCCCCGAGCCCAAGTAAGAGCACGAGGAAGCCACGCAAAGTGACCCCGTTTACTTCGGAGTCCGAAGGATCGGCAAAGGAAGTGATAAATGACGAGGGTTCGCCCTGTGGGATCGAGCATGAGCAAGTTGACATCTACACGACTGCCCCCCAACGCCATTGTTCCCGAACACCGCACAAGAAAGCATCGGAAGGCGACTCTTCAAGGCGGGCTTCCGTCCCTGACATGCACGCGTCGGTCCTACTTCTCAGTCCGCCATTGCTGATGTCCCCGCCACTCGAAAGGGCACTTTTCCTCACCTCGTCGATGTCCTCGAGTGCGTCTCTCGCTAGCCACTTGACCATTCTTTCCGCGACCCATGCGTCGCCTCCGCATCGCTCGCCCGATGCGTCCCTTTTCCCGTTGCCCTCGAACGAGTCCAGGGCAAGCAGGAAGCTGCGCACGAGACGACCAGAACCGCCTTTTCCTTACCCCTCGTATCCCGTTCTCCCGCCTACCTCGCGAGCGCGTTCTCCTCATGCCGACATCGCGCGACGGTCGGTTTCCCCCGGTTCTCCGAAACCAAAGGGTCGTCCCACCAGTGCCGCGCAGCGAGAAAGCACGACCGGCGTTTGCTCGCTCGGGTCGCTCTCTCCGTCGAGTCTTGCGATCGCGTTGGCGTCGTCGTCGAGCGCGTTCCGGACGGATATGCTAGACAGGGTCAATGATATCGTCGCCCAGGGTTATACCAAGAAGCGGGCGTCCATGGCTGGGGAAGATGACGAAGCTGGGGTGGGCTTGACTGACTGACGTTATAGTACCTTTTGACGGACGGACGCTTTGATCTAGTGTTTTAAGCTTGTGGTAATTGTTTTGATATTACATCTCCATAGCTGCACTACATGTTACCCTTGACACCTTCCTCTCTGCCTCTTTGATGACGCACGATATTGCAGCACACCAGCATCCACCACACAACTTGGATTTGATAGCATCTCTCACTTGCATCCCATACTTCAGTGATGGCCCACCAAGCATTTACTGTACCTCTTCATCTCTTCCAACCACACTGGATCCCATCACCCATGTCACAACCTCCTGGAACACTGCCATATCCACTCATGATCTGGTTGGGCCACACCACCAACCTGCCTTTTCTTCTGACTGCAAAAAATGGTATAATGCTGTTGGCAAGGCCAACCCATGCTGAGCGAAAAACAAAGAGTATCAATGGCTATGCTCAAGTCCCACATGCCAACCAAGTGGGATCCCAAACAATAGCACTACTAGACATTGTCACCATTATTCCACCTGGCAGTCTGGTGACTTTTATCCAATAAAAAATGGATTGAATTCCCCCTATCTAGGTTTAATCCAATTTGATATTAGAATATTAGTATTTCATCACAAGTATCAATCATGTGAAAGGCTATGTACAGTGACTCCAAAAAGCATTGCAATGTCTAACCCTAATGTAGTGCATAAAGCACACTGCAAACACACTTAGAAATATCATTTGGCTTTGGTGGAATGAAAGATAGTACATACTCTTGGCTACAGAATTGCTCCCAGGATCATGTGATATGGCCCAAGGATTGTGGAGTTATAAACAGTTTAAGTAAGCCATACCATTGCAACACTTTTTTCACTTTTGAGTTATCATATGGGTATTATATGAAACCTTGTGATATTTGCCATTGTTTGGTTACACAAACAAAGATATACATACAAAGGTATCATCTGAGTTTAAAAACATTCACATGCTTGCTTGGCTGGGCAACCTCTAACTGACTTCTGCAGCTCAGAACACTTCTTAGAGCAATGCCTGGAGATAGTAGAAGCATTGACATTAGTTTTGGAGGCAATAGAGCATGTGGAGTGTCCAGTGTCAAGCATGGATAGAATGTTATCCTTTTGAGTTAATGAGAGTGATCACATAATGATAGTGATATGAAACAATGAAGCATGTGAATGTTTTTAAACTCAGATAATACATTTGTATGTATATCTTTGTTTGTGTAACCAAACAATGGCAAATATCACAAGGTTTCATATAATACCCATATGATATTTCAAAAGTGAAAAAAGCATTACAATGGTATGGCTTACTTAAACTATTTATAACTCTGCAACCCCTGGGCCAAATCACATGATCCTGGGAGCAATTATGTAGCCCAGAGTACTGTATGTACTATCTTTTATTCCACCAAAGCCAAATGATATTCCTAAGTGTGTTCACAGTGTGCTTTGTGCACTGTGTTAGGGTTAAACATTGCAACACTTTTTGGAGTCACTGTAAATGCTGTTAATTGAGTGACCCAAAAACCAAGAAAAAGGGAAAGTACAAGAGCTACCTGTATTCATTCCAGTGAAATTCTTCATGAGCATTGATCACAATATGGACTACATCCTGACAATTAAACTACTCCTACCAGAAGAACAAATTTCAAGTTTCCTGTTTTCCCATCAAACCCTTCACCATACAAGTGTCTACACTCTTCATGTCTTTGGGGATGGTATATGGGAATATGGCAGTTTCAAGGAGTAGACATCCCTTGATTGATTGTGGTGGGGCTGGTTGTCATGTCTGTAGTCCCCAAAAGGATTAGAGACAGAGTCAGCCATGCAGTAGTCATAGAACCACAGGCATTGAATGATTCAGTGAAGGACTGCTTTCAATTGATTTGAGATTTGGATGTCATGTCAAGAGATATTTGTTACATTCACTGTGAACTGAAGTCCTGCAAAGTGCCATGTGAACAAGATTATAAGAGGATGTCCATTTGATAGATCAGAGCATCAAAGATGGGAGGTCCAACAAATGATGACTGCACAATTACTAAGGGCAGCCTGTTATGCTTGGTGAAAGTGTAGCCCTTACTAGGTCAAGGAAACAAGGGTTTGCCAGGTTGGTACTTGGGCAAGGCTTTGGCTGTGGAGATGTGAAGTACTTCTGACACCTTGATAGATGTTTCAGTAGACAAAGGGATGAGGTAGACTTCAGAAGAGAAGAATACCAGAGAGGTTCAAAGGAAAGAGCAGCCACTCAAAGTAGGCTGGAGACTTGGAGAGCAAAAGATGCTTATTGAAAGTGAAG
>JBBPMK010000175.1:0-43821 GCA_038090295.1 Boletus semigastroideus
GCGCCGGTGATGGAAGGAGTGCGGGAAGGGGCACGGGAAGGACCGTGACTAGACGGTGGGTAGGAATAGGTTCCGTCGTCCCTGTGTAGTGGTTGCTGATCGAGACCAGCGAAACGTCAGACAGGCATGAGAATGAATGGATCAATGCTTCTATATCGACTGACGGTACAGATCGAGAGGTACGAGTTAAATAGAACGAGTGATACTTGCCTTGGGTAAAGGGCTCGTGGCACGTCAGTGCTGTAGAGATGAAACACAACCTGGTCAGCGAGGCATGTGCATCTGAGACAACAGATGATGAAATTTATCGTGCTGTGATGGAAGCTACTGCATGCGAGTTGGGCTCTGATGGCAGCAGTGCTGCAGACCCAGAAATTGTCAAACCACATCCCACATGCAGTGTTGACTCTGGGGAGCTATATTAAGGAATTTGATGACCTGTTCATGCATAAGTTGGAGGTGACACTAAATTCAGTCGGGAAGAGGACGTGCGTTCTCGAGATGCAGACTCTGAAAGATACAAAAATCACTAGCTATTTTCAGCCTAATCCATACTCTACATGAAGCCTTAGCTTAAATGTAGCTACATCATACCATATTCATCACCTGCAGTCGAAATTCACCAGCCTCTGCAGGAACCCATATCCTGTAGAAACCCATACAACTGGACCCTTCCCAAGTTGTATGGGTTATTACAGAGTCGACTGTATCGTCTTCGCCACAATCCTGTTCAAATGAACGCCGCATCGGCTACCACGTAAGGGAACCAGGAAACAATCAAGCTTACGGCAGCACCTTAACTACCACAACACCCACAGCACCTTCTCACGAAATACATGGTCATTGCCGCCACAGAAGTGGGTATGAAGTCACACTCTGTATGAACGCGTCGAGTAGACACAAAGTGCGAACTATTTGATCACTTCAGGGACCTATCTGGCTTTCCATGGTCTACGGTGGGAGTGGGGTCATATTAAATTTTTAGCTTCGTATGGAATGCACTTACCCCACCCGGTCGTGAGGGAGGGTTCAGAAATGGCACCGGCAGGCTTGTCCGGCTCCTCCTCCGACGTCATACTTTCCTTCGCGTCCGCTTCGATGCCCCCGCTGCTAATGTCTGACTCCGAGGAAGAAGTGGATTCAGTTCGCGTGACGGAAATGATGGTGTCCGGGGACGTGCTCGTGCTCGTGGCGACGGCGGCGGATGAGGCAGTGTTGTCAAGTTTCGTTGACGCGAACGGAGCCAATGATCGCCCACTGGGCAATGCTTTTCGCTGCATCATGATCACTAGGCTCGACAACAGGCTCGAGGAACAACAGCGGTTTACGTATTGGAAGAGATACAGTACCGTCGATCTCCCTGAACACCTACTCTGGGAGCTTAAATCGGCTCAGCGAATGCGGGGACGCGAGCCCTTGCACAGCGCCCGTCTGGGAACCAACAGGTAACACGGCAGAATGCGGGTTTGCCAGCCGAGGAGAATGGAGTGTTCAGGACGAGGGCAGGGTCTCAGAGATGTGGATCGCTGTTTGATTCCATTGGGCAGGGTTCCTTGCAGGCCACTGGCCGGTGCGAGGTTACTGAGTTTCCAGTTGGGCCGATACACCTTATGCGTGTCGTCGTGCGTCACGTTTCGATTGGCGTCCATGCCCGTTTACCCTCGTCAATGGCGCCGTCTGAATCAAGACGAAGAAGAGACGGCACAGGAAATACGTACCAATCCACTATCGCTGCACGTAATGAGACGCCCATCCAAGTACTCCTTACTACGACCTCCATTCGAGCTTCACTAGCGATCGAGAGCGAAGAATTCTTACCGGTAAAGGTACTCCACATAAGCTGAGCTGGCGTCGACATGACAGGTTTCCATACATGAGGACCAATTTGACAGCGCCACGATCATCGAGGAGGTGCTGCCATGAGCAAAAGAGATGATGCAGGTCGTCGACATGTCATGGTTAAAGGCCAAACCTGGGAAAACGGTGGTAACGGAGTCGTTCGGGTAGGATTCTAGGCTAACGTACCGGCCGAAGTTTGAGAACAACTCCAAGTTAGGGCTCGAACGAGAGACAATCGTTGTGCTGAATGGGTGATTGATGAGACGACGGTGGTTCTTAGAGCGGCTTCCGACTTCCGTTGTTCTTGATCGATCGGTACTCAGTGCCATGTTTACTACTACTATCTTTCGAGCGAGTCCCCGCGTGCGAGTCTTTTCCAGGCTACAAAGAACCACAAGGCTTATTCAAACGGTACAATCCAGAAGATTTCCTCCCTGTCATCTCGCGCTTATGTTCGATTAGCATACGCTCGATCCACACCGCGAATCGACCTTCTGGCGTCTTGACGGTACCTCTCATGGTAAATACCGCACGCTCACCACCGTTGCCTCAGCTGTTCCTTCAGACCAACTTGGAGACCAGCACCACAAGATAGACCCGCCAACCGCCAATGCGGACGACCGCAAGATTAACATTCTGTGGTCACCCCAGGACTGGTCGCGATTGTACGTCTCTCCCTGAACAGTGTCAATCACATTATGAGCGGCTCATGTCTCCTTACTTCTAGTCATCACATTTGGTTGCGAGACCATTGCCGGTGCCCAAGTTGTTTTCATCCCGCCACGAACCAGAGATTGCTCAACACGTTCGAGGTCCGTCACATCATGATTCGATCCAGGTGTGAATTTGACCCGTATATGGCTCAAAGTAGATCCCGCCGAATATCAAACCACAGCATGTTCAGACTTCACCCAAAGGTCTAGAGGTCGTCTGTGCGTCTTGGTCAGAATTACATTCACGGGATCACTCATACGTCGATTCACACAGGGCCTGTATCTGGCGCAGAGGATCATTCTTCGTTTTATCCGTGGTCTTGGTTGAAAGCGCACGCATATGATTCCCTTTCGAAGTCACCCTCTTCTTTTGGCAAGTGCGTGTTTTGTGTCGTATTGTGCGTGGCACGATTGTTTGACGGGCGGTTTAGGAAGACGTTATGGGGGACAAAGATAGCCACGTCACCCCCGACAGTTTCCTATGCAGAGGTTATGGATGAGAGTGATCACGGGTTGTATAAATGGTTATCAACCATTGCAAGTACGGACGCGGAGAACGGGTAACAGATAGCTGACCCCTTTATAGGACCAATTCGGGTTTTGCCTCATTTCCGGGGTTCCTAGCACGCCCGAAGCAACGGAGGAGCTGTCGAAACGCATTGGCTTCATCCGTGAAACGCAATGCAAGTCTAATGCTTTCCCTTTCTGGACATGCAAGCCAATGATCGACTTTTGCAGACGGCAAGTTTTGGGAATTTACAGCGGACCTTTCGAAGCCAGACACGGCGTACACCAGCGTGGCGCTTGCAGCACACACCGACAATACCTACTTCGTCCGTCTTCGATTCTTCTCTTTCTTGCACGTTCTGCATCTCACGTACGCGACAGACCGATCCGTGTGGCGTGCAGCTTTTCCATCTTCTCTCCCACACCGAGGGTTCCGGCGGGGCCACGTTGCTCGTGGATGGCTTCTATGTGGCTTCGTTACTGAAGCAGCGGTATCCCGATGCATACGAGCTTCTCTCGCGGATTCCGATTCCCGCGCACGCCGCTGGGGATCTGATGGCGCTATACCGTCCGAGTCCACGCAATGGGTACCCCCCGCTTCGACACGACCCAGTGAGCGGGGAACTCGTCCAGGTGCGATGGAACAACGATGATCGGAGCGTGATGGACCACTTGGATACAGACCTGGTAGAGGCCTGGTGAGCAGAAACCTTTCGCTGGAATGAACGACTCTGATTGGAACTGGGTCCAGGTACGACGCCATCAGGGCATGGCACGGGCTGTTGACGAGCGAAGACGCCGAGTACTGGGTGCAGCTGATGCCAGGGACGGTGCTGAGCGTGGACAACCACCGGGTGTTGCATGGACGGTCGGCGTTTGACGGGAAGCGACGGGTGTGTGGTGCGTACATTGGGGTAGACGAGTATCGCTCGCGCCTGGCTGTGCTGGCTGAGCGATTTGGTGGGGTGGGTCAACGGAACGTCTGGAGTCCTGGTCTGTGATGTTTCTTTTGGAGTAGCTTAGTTGAATCTCATGTACGTACATGATCTATCTAGGTCACATGGTTGTACTTACGCTGACTCGGGACGCCAAGTTGCCCGATGCCCGTTTCCCCAAACGAAAGGACGATCACGCTGAACAAAGCGCGCGAGACGGAACGTAACTTGAGATGCAAAGTGCAAGAGACTACGGGAAACGCCGT
The DNA here is from genome assembly GCA_038090295.1 of Boletus semigastroideus. Lineage (NCBI taxonomy): Eukaryota > Fungi > Basidiomycota > Agaricomycetes > Boletales > Boletaceae > Boletus > Boletus semigastroideus. Next base: position 4,261 of record JBBPMK010000175.1, read on the forward strand.
CGCGCCACCTCCAAGGTCATCCGGTTTGACGGTGCGTACTTCCATGCCTTTTTTTACTCTGTTGTTGGTGTTGATTGAGCACGCAGCCGCGCACGCAGGGTCTCCCAGGTTCCATCGACGTGGTCGAGGTACGTCTCCATTCACCTTCGTCGCTCGGTATTACACTAATATTTGCCAACCAACTCTCCAGGCCCGCGCAATACGACATCATAGTATAACATGGCAAAGCGAATCAAAACCACCCGGACCGAGAGCGCCAGCGTCCGTCCTGATCCGTCCTCCTGCCATCTGCAAACATAGCCGACGAACCCGGGGTTTGGCTGCTGGTCGCTGTATTTGGACTAGCGTTAAGTAATGAAACCATAGCCGATACTCCTTTTGTACAGTACGCGTTACAACCATGTGATCAGGATTCTCAGATTGGGTTATATAGCACGAAATTTGAAAAAGATTTATCGATGTATCATGTATCAACAAAGTAATCTACGCGTGATGCCAATGAGCGACTCGTTCTAAACCTCGGGTGCGCAGTTTTTTTTTTTTCGACGTTCTCTAGACACACAATGTTAAGATGTTATAGATTAAAAAAAGTCAGCTCCGACTTTAAGCTTTAAGCGTTCATTTCCTGCGTTTTTTTGCAGATCAATGAGACACATTCATTGTGATGGACGTTACGGAATCCGGACGCGCGCGCTTGAGACTGAATCGGGTATATACTTCCACTTCCACTGACAGGGAACGCCAAACTATCCATCTATCACGCATGCGGGGACCGTCACGCTGAAAGAAAGCGGCCGCGGCCCACGTCGTATCGAGTTCGCGACGGCACAGGCGTGCGGATCGTGTGTGTACACGCACCACGCACCACGCACAACCACGACCCAAGCCAGAGGCTGTTGTTGTTCGATGCGTTGAAAGCCTACTCCGTTCACACACCTGGGTGGTTGCATCGTTGCCAGTAAACAAAAGCCAAAAAAAGAGAGAGAGATGCAATGCATCATGAGCGTGAGCGTGGGCTCAACCCCAGAATACGCCATGACATCCAGGAACGTCCTTCCCATACTTTGAACTTTGAATAGTATCATTTACCCAAGCCGTACCCGAGCACTAGAGTTCCAAGATAAAATGAAGCACTGAGAGGCAAAAAAACAGAAATAGCCTGAGGCAGCTGCTAGCCAAATGAGGTGTATCATATGATACCCGGGCCCGGTGCAGGTTTTTTTTTTTTTTTGGGCGAGCGCTGAACCCACTGGCAGCTTTATTTAAAGCCGCGGTACGTAGTCTGGCGGTACCACCGGTCGGCAGCCGAGCGAGAGAGTTGAAGGTTCGTCCGTCGGAGTCCGCGGACCATTCCGTCCACATGCACACGCGAGAGCTGGCTTCGTGGGAACACTTCAACCAAAGCTTGAGAACAAACGTCCTCGCTAGCTACGTTACGAGGAATATAAGTATATCCTACAGTACTAGGAGGTTTCGTATATCCAGGTATCACAAAGTTATGTCCAAGGTTCCAGTACTACCAACGCCTATAAAACGTCCAAGTGTACTTTTATCGCCCACTGTCAGGTATAAAGTGAAAACGCCAGTCCAACCTTTATGGTCGTGACCGTACGTACCCAAAAACGAATTGAAAAAAAAAAAGAACCATCCAACGAAATGAAACCAAGGGAACGTGTCGCCAGTGATTACGCTGTACGCACGACCGATGGGCATCAGTTTCACATCTCGGCAAGACCGAAACACCTACCAAACATGCCTAACAATGCTAAAACACCACCGCCGACGACAGTCACCATCACCATGCTCGCGTCCACGCTCCGTCCTGCACCTGATCCCTTGTGTGACGACATCGCCGCCGTCGCCGTCACGACCGCCGGAAGCACCACAGTCGTCGTCGTCGGCTGTGTCTCCACGTTGCCCGTACCCACGATCACCATTGTCCCATTGCTCGGTATCCCGTTCACGACGACGAACAGCAACGCCGGGCCGGGCGTCAACAGATTCGGGTTTGGCGGCACTTGCGACACGTACAGGACGTAGGACCCGTCGCTGTTGACGCTGTACGTGTTGTTGAGCTGCAGATAGCGCTGACCCATGTTCATCGCGTGCGTCGTGAAGCCGCCTCGCACGAGGACGACGGTCGTGTTGCCTGCTGCTTCGTTGGCGGTGATGCCCGTGTACGACGTCGAGGACACGTTCAAGCTGAAGTAGGGTCCACCGTAGCTAAGCGTCTGCGGGACGCCCGTCACTTGGGGACGAACACTCGACGAAAAGTAGGACGGGTAAAAGATCTCGGCCGTGTAAGTCGTCGGATACGGCACAGTCAGTTCAACATCAAGGCTCGGGTTCGATCCCGCGATCAGCACGGATGCGTCGGGCAAAAGAATGGCAGTTGAATGGTACATCCTCGCAATGTTGCTCGAGCCAAGACCTGCAATGGACCAACGCGATCCCTTGGGTGCGTTTGGGTTGTATATCGCAGGGGTGCCAACGGGACCCGTGGCGAGTGATTGGAAAAACGGCATCTGGTCAAGGGAAGTGGTATAGAGGGTCCGGTTGGCGAACCCAGCGGTGCCGTTCGTGGCACCGTTGAGGACGAGCATCGTGCCGTCGGGGAGGAGAATGAACTGGCCCATCGTGCGACCCACCAGCATGTTATCATCTTGTTGGTATACAGGCGACGAGCCATCCTGAGGCTCCGGAGTAAGACGCTGACAGTCTGTCGAAGCTGGGTATGTCCAGGTATTGTAATACGGGTATGAATAGTCGCCATAGTATTGCTCAGGCATGTCCGAACCACCGCAAAAGAGAAGAGTGGGGGTATAGTTGTTGGCTGGGGTAAGAGGGAGCATCGCCACTGCGCCGGACGCAGGGTAGACACGTACAACGCCGTTGGGCATGTCGGGCAGGGGTGTCTCGACGTTTTGATTGGCATCCCACAGAACTGACAATGGGTCAAGGGTCACGATTGTCAGCGCAAGTGGTACAACTCACTGGTCGAAAGGTTGGCCTGTACGAGCAGTTTGCCCGACGGCATGAGGTATGTGTGCGCGTACGAATTCAGACCCGAAGTGTTGATCATGAAATTCATGACTGTAGAGGGTCCACGGCTGGGATAAAACTCGTACGTCGGCGTTGCGGCTCCGCCTTCGTATGCAGGGTCGGTGTTGGGTACGTTCCTATTGACATAGCCTCCGGATGTGTAGCCACCGATGAGAACGATGGTGCCATCACCAAGTGCTTCGGCAGCCGAGTACCATCGCATCTCCTGCATAGAGAGCACAGCGGGGTTGTCGAACCACTGGCACGCTGAGGAAGCCAAGTCGGCTTGGCTGCACGGATTGAGTACCCGGATTGACTTTCTGCCATCGTAGTCGCCGTACACGCTGTCGTAGTTTGTGGAAGACGGCGACCCATATCCTAAGAGGGAGCAGTCAGGTTTCCAAAAATAGCGATGGCAGCAAAGGAAGCACAAACCGATGCTGATGGCGCCGTTGCCACCGAAAGTAGCATATGACCCGTTGGGAAGGTGCATGCCTGAGGCACAGAACGTGTTGGTGAGCACGTCCATCGTCGTCGCCTGGTGGGTATGGATGTTCCTACGTCCGTTGTGTAAACGAGAGAGCATGAAGACGGGGTATTACGGACCAGGCAGAGCCCCAGGCAGGGTGGCCATTGATCTGGGCAGCGTTGCCCTCGCTCTTGTCGAGAATGTAAACCAACTCTTCACTCCCAAGGAACATCTGGCGGGGGGGTGAATGGGCAGAGTGGGGGATCAAGGGTTACGTACCATCATGGCGCTGACAAGGGTGTTCCCGGCTTGCACGAAAGATCCGGGGTGCTGAGCTGCTGCATGGAAGGGGAGGCTGGAGAGTATGAGCCATGGGAGAACGCGAGACATGGAGAGAAGGACCGGCTGAAGGAATGTGGGTATTAGTAAACGAGAGAAGTTGGAAGGGGAAGAATATAAAAGAGACGGATCATCGGACGATGTCCTGTCTCGGTATTCATCGACTCTAAATTTATGAAATGCCGAGTCCCCCCATGTGGAGACGGCCACTCTCTCACATGACCCACATGACCCGATCACGGGAACGACACGTTCATAGCCTCTCAAACACATACATGTACGCCAACTTTGTCAACTCTCCGACGCTCGTTGGATCCGCCATCACCACTTTTTCGTCATTAAACAGCACCCAACCTTCATTCCCGTCCGTGTCCACTTCCATCGCATTCGCCGAACCCGGCAGCCGAACATGTGCAACGTAATGCCCCGAATGCACGCTCGGCCCCTTGTGCGACACGAACGCCTTGAGTCGATACATTGCAGGAAGCGTCGCAGAACCTCCCGTCGTCTGCTTCGTCCCTGTGCCTGAATGCGCGGCCCCCGCGGTGTCTGCCACCTCCCCGTTGTCGTCGGGATGATTGAATAACCACTCAACTGCGCGTTCTGGATTCCCGTCCTACATTCCTCTGATCGGCGACTCATCCAGTCAATGGAAACGCCGACATACCGTTTCCAACAACGCTTTTCGCGCTTGTGCGTGCCTGAATCCCATGTCTGCCAACAATGCAATTTGCTCGGCCGAAGGCTGCGCAGCACTCGTCTGAGCAACCTGAATGGGCTCATCTATATCTAGGATCATGCTCAGCCTTGCTCTCATTCCACCACGTGCTCGCCTACCGGGATCTTCCATGTGGGTGAATAGCCATTCCATGGCGACCTCTGCCCCCGTGTTCCCCGTCGCAAGCAGGGCTTTCTGGCATCTTACAGTCGGAAAACCCATTCCTTCCAATTGTGCCATCGCATCTGCATCACACTGTGGTAGTGATGGTGCAGGGTCGGATGAGGACCCATCTGGAAGCTCTTCTTCCCCTGGCTGTAAGCCTTTGCCGAGGTAGCCATCCAGTACGAGGGTCCCCTCTGGAAGGATTATAGGAATGTCTGCATTGCCACTACGTTAGTCCCGTCGAGGTCTCAGCTAGACAAATACCTAGTTTTATGGGCACCCAATTCTTCAACTGGAATTTCTTGGCATGGATAACCAGCACGTCAGGAAACGTCGCAAGCTGCGTCCGTCTAATCGCCTGCGTCTTTCCGCACCCTGTTTCACATTCGTACTCCAACATCTCTTGTCCCGACTGACCAAGAAAGCGGTCGAGGCATGATTCCAAAGGAACGGGCGCATATAATGTCTCCCATGCATCCCCTGCACCTTCGATCACCATCGCAGGGACGCCAAGGCTCAGGACATCCATATTGTCGATCCGGTACCTCACCCGATGACATCCCAAACATTCCAATCGTTGCTCCAATCCAAACGAAAAAATCTCCGTTGGTTCACCCTCTCCTAGGTCATCCTGATGGGCCATCAATGTATCTCAAACTCTTTGAAACGCTTACCTGCCGCCGCACCTCTCACCTGATGGTTATACCGTTTGAGGACAGTAAGTAGATGCCCAAAGAACTCTTCTGCGTCTTGTTGCCGCATGGTAGCGAACTCGGCATGACCTTTGCCAACGAGTGCTTTGAACCCCGCAGGCTTGAGCCCGATCTGCCAAGGCGTGTGTTCTGGCGCAGGATGCGCAAGCGGATCAGACGGCGCTAGATGGAAGTCAGTCTTGATTACTAGCCAAAAAACGGGCTAAACTGACCCTTTTCCGCATGTGGATGCGAGTAGCGTCCGCTCAAAAGACCGTCCGCGAGTTTGAGCAGCTGACATTCGAGGCACGCCGCCGGTAGTGCCTGGCTACACGTCGCCCAGTGTATCTCGGCTTTCTCCGAAACAAAGTCTTGTGACAGATCGGGTGATGGTTGGCGATAATACCTATCTTGAAAAGCAGGAAGCGAAAACAAAATTTGTAAAACAGAGGCCATGTAACAACTTCGGCGAAACGTGTTGAGCGACCTAGTTCGCCCGTTATACAAGTCTTCCTTACCTGTTTCCGAGATTTCTCAGACCGGTGGTCCCAGGGCCGAATACAGGTTTCAATGCACTTCCATCCTCTGCAGTGAGAGAAAAGTCAAACGTCAAATTTTGTTCGATTTGCTGCGCGAAGCATGAGCAAGATGATCTCTCTGCTTGTGTATCTCACCAATTCAGTCATGTTCTTCTCCGTCTTTGTTTGCGACATGACGTTTATCCCAAACGCAGCAAGGTGCGTTGTTACCTCGGGATCGAGACGTGCATCATTACACGCATAACAATAGATGTCTGCATACACATGGAAGTGCTTCGTCTCAACAAAAGAACACGCATATACGCACCTGCACCCCCTTCAGGCGTGATCGTCCCCAATTTCACACAGATTGGATGCTGTGTCGTGTTAAAGTGTTCCAGGGCATGCCCATTTCCACCCGTTCCACCAAATTGTTCGCGCCCACAACCCAATGTGCCACATGTCAGACAGAGCCACAGGTTGGACGTCAGATCGCACGACGCGCAATGAGCAAGACCTGCGTATTTGCGTTACAAATGACAGTTTCGAAATCGATCACTCACCTTCGGCGGGAATAGGCCCGCTCGCTCGCTGTTCGAGCAAGAGTGTATGTTCGCACGCAACAATCTCTTCTTCCCAGGCTTTCACCTCGGCCTGACGGGCAGACGAGAGCGATTGCATAATCCCGTCCGTCAGACGTTTCGTCTGCCAGAGAACATCAATACGAGTCCGGGGGGGGGGGGTTGAGAAAACACACCGTATCGTCGTCCGCCACGATCACGCTCCCATTCACCGGATCGCATGCCCAGCACCGCAGCGCCGTTCGGTGATCATACTTGTCCTCCTCGCGTTCCTGTACGATCGCGAGCTTGGTCATCTTCACTGGGGGTTCATCGTCTCCCTGATCGCCATCATGATCAGTCCATATGGCGCGCTTCTGCATCCACGATGACTTACCCGGCTGTTTGGTTTTGCTCGGCGGATGACGTTGAGCGTGAAGGCGTGCCCTGAGCGCGCGACGTGCGTACGCGCATGATAGCGATCTTGACCGAGACACGCGCCGTTGAAGCAGGTGAGACAGACGTCGATGCCGTCCTCGCCATCCTAGAGGGGGGTTGGGATGGTCCGTGCGATGAGCTCAATCGCCACACACCTGGTTGTCAAAGCATTGCGTACATTCTTCGCGGTGGACTGACTGGCTCAGTTTGGGTGGTTGTAGGTTCGATAACTCGGATTGGTGAGGACAAGTCGCCATTGCGCAAAGACAAGTCAGATCCGACATTCTACTAAAGGGGTGGTCACGTGGTAACTCGTGTGACATGAACCATGACGATGCTGGTATAGAAGAGATTCTTTGAACACCGTCACTATCCTTGTCAGATAGATACACGTTCGATGATCCAGACTTATTCCGTGGCTCTCTCAAGCCATTTCCTGTCCTCTCTCTCACGATCTCAGAAATCTTACGGTTTCAGTGAGTCAGCTTGACGGTCCAGCCACGTTCAGCAACAAAAGCACCTACCTCTATCGCTGGAAAAACCTCACATCTCTGGCTTGTTCCGACATCGCCTTGAATGTGCAGGAGCTTGCGCATCTCTCCCACATTCCTGCACTTATCAGCCTTGGTTTTACGTTGACCGGCACATTACCACCCTTCAACACACCCCTTGTCTTCGGGCATCTGGACGATTTGACTTTATATCGTGTACCGTGGAAATCGATGCTACTGTTGCACTCCCAGACACGGCTGCCTGCCAACAAAAATTTCACTGCGCTCATAGTCGAGTGTGCTTTCAAGAGGGGTCTCTTTGCATTTTGGGATATTTTTCAGTCATACAAGACCGGTGACATCGTCGAGGAACTGTCCATCACTTGACCATATTCTCCTGATACACTTGACATAGAAGACTTGCGGCCATGTGCGGCGTTCAGCAGCTTTCGTTTCTTGGAATTCGACACCGGGTGGACTGTCGGCCTGACAGATGGTGACTTACTCGCATTGACGTCGGCTACCTCTCGCCTGGAAAAATTTTGCACAAACTCGGAGTGGGGATGGAACACGCAGTAGCACGCGGGATCACGCTGAATGCATTGCGACAAGTCGTGCAGGCTTGTCAATTGCTCCACCTCGTCATGCTTGCCATCGACACTCGAGGCTACATCAAACACTTGGGGGAGAGCATTAGGTGGACGCCGCCACCATTTGTTATTGACGTCCTCGCCTCAGTTATTACAGCAGACTCTGTGCCTGCTATTGCCGCCTTCTTTGCGGGTATTGCGCCCTCCGCCGACTTTTCTATGTATTCTGGTCCTTCTAACCTATGGATAACATCCCCAGACCAGAAGGCAAACGAGGAGCGGTGGGAGGATGTGGCTCGTAGGGTGGAGGATGTCCTCGCTGAACGTTTTGGGACCTCCTCGTGATACTTTTTAACATTTATGAGTCGAGCACGCCCTAGTGGGACCATGCTCATCTTCAACGGTGGGCAGGCTGCAATTCGACTGTCGCTCTGTTTCTCTTGGGATAATTTTGGAGCTTTTTTTTTTTTCATCTTTCAGCGGGCGCCACAGCTTACTAGTAAGTAGAACTTGCGTCACGAATAGCAGCTAGCATGCATACTCAAGTTACCCTGTAGCAGAACGTGTACGAAAGGGCCTCGGCGTCCGTTAACCACTGACACTTTGCGTGGATAACCTACCATCAGTAAAACTGCTCCAGTCGTGGTCGCCTAGAGTGGGCTCTTTTGTGCTAACCATAGCAGTTTGTCTCCTGACAGGGCTTGCGTCTGCGGGCATTTGTATGCGAGAATTACTTATACTGGAGGGCCTTCGAGAAACATTTCGCCTCCACCAACATTTCAGGATGATGTGTCTCAGGCGATTCTTTGCTGCATCGACAGCGAGATTGAACATCATGTCACGTTCCGACTTGTTCGATGACTTGCCGGTGGACGACTGAGATTCCTTCCTTTTGCCCCGTGTGAACATTCGCAGGTCATTCTCACTTCAGAAACACTTGAATAATGCACCACGCGCTCGAGACAGAAGAAATTCTTTTGAATATTTTTGAGCACTGTCACTATCCTTTTTACAGATCGAACCGGAGAGATACACCCACTCTTGCATCTTTGGCTAGGACTTGTCATACGTTCAAAGAGCCGGCGCTGGACCTACTTTGGGAAAAGCTTGAAGACACGTCTCCTCTCGCGAGGTGTCTCCCAGAAGCATCCTATCCTATCGATTTCCAGACAAGGTGAGATGTTCTACACATTTGTCACTCTATCCGTGGACAAACAGCATTTATGCTGCTCCTTCAAAGGACTTGTATGCATTTAGCAGACCACTCACAGAGACCGAATGGATTACCCTGGAAAGCTACACACGTCGCATCCGAGTCATGACGAATTTCTACAAAGGTCTCGATTTCGAATCTGCCCCGTCTTTTTTGAACCCTCCTACTACACAACCACTCTTCCCGAATCTCCGCAATCTGCATTGTTATTATGCATCGGAGACCAAACCTTTGTTACATCTACCTCTCCCATCCTTGCTTTCCCTCAACGTCATGTTTGAGGATCCAGATTTATTCCACAGCTCTCTCGAGTCATTTCCCGTCCTCTCTCCCAGTCTCAGAAATCTTTGGGTTTCAGTGAGTCAGCTTGACGGTCCGGCCACGTTCAGCAAAATTGAGCCAAACTACCTCCATCGCTGGGAAAATCTCACATATCTGGGTTCTTCTGACATCACCTTGGATGCACAAGAGCTTCTGCAGCTATCCCGCATGCCTGCACTTACCGACCTTGCTTTCGCGTTGACCTCCCCATTACCACCCTTCGACACACCCCTTGTCTTCCGCCATCTGGAGACATTGATTTTATATCGTGTATCATGGAAATTGATGCTGCCATTGCTCTCCCAGACAAAGCTGCCTTCCATCAAAAATTTTTCTGCATACATGGCCAAGTGGCCTTCCAGGCGGGATCTCTTTGCGTTTTGGGATATTCTTCAATCCTACAAGACTGGTGACATCGTCGAGGAACTGTGCATCACTCACCCATATTCTCCTGTGGGCCCTCGCCACGGTCTCATACTTGGCTTGGAAGAGATGCGGCCATGCGTCGCATTCCCCAATCTCCGTGTCTTGGAATTCACCACTGGGTGGACCGTTGGCCTGACAGACGACGACTTGGTTGCGTTGGCGTCGGCTTCCCCTCGCCTGGAATCACTTCTTATTAACTCGGAGTGGGGATGGAACACGCCGGTGGCACGCGGGATCACCCTGAATGCATTGCGACAGGTTCTGCAAGCATGCCAATCGCTTCGCTTCGTCCACCTTGCCCTCGACACGCGAGACTATACCAAATACCTGGGGGAGAGTGTTGGGTGGATGTCACCGCCGCCCTGGCTTTCCATTAATGTCCTCGACTCGATTATTGCAGCGGAATCTCTGCCTGCCATCGTCGCCTTCTTTGCTGGTATCGCGCCTCACGCCGACTTGTCTGTGTGTTCTTACTGTATGGAGCTGGAACCATCCCCAGCTCGGAAGGCCAACGACGCGCGGTGGGACAATGTGGCTCGTCGGGTCAAGGATGCTCTCGCTGAACGTTTTGGGAGCGTGTGATACCCTTGATTGGGCACGTTCCCGATGCATATGGGATCATGCTTGTCAATGGTGCACACTGCACAGGCAACGGCTCCGAGTCAGCGCTCAACTGTGAGCCATCTTTCAGTGGGTACCACGACTTGATAGTATACTAGTAGGTTTTCATCGTCAGGAATTTGCATTGCAACCGTAATGAATTGATCGATCGTCATTATAATAGTGGGCTACTCAGTGGGCTCGTTAGTGGGTGACTGGTCGAGTGGAGGAGTGCTCTCACGTCCACTACTATATCTTTGAAGCAAGTCACACAGTTAACGTTCGACCATGGAAGTAGAACTAGTTGCCATTGCTTACATCAGCGAAAAAAACAAAAGACACCTCGTCGTCATCCACGACGATGCCGCCCAACGGAATCGTCCCAAATGGCAGCGCCGCGTCGTCCCCGCACCTGTCCACCCCGCCCATCGTCGGCATCAACTTTGGCAACTCGTACGCCTCCATCGCCGTCTTCACAAAGGTCCGTCTCCACCACTCCCTTTCGTGCGTTCGTGCTCACCGGTCCACAGGAAGGCGTTGCGGAATGTATCGCCAACGAAGATGGCGAACGACAGATCGCATGTGCGCTAGCTTTTCATGGTGAAGAAATAGTACGCGGTCATAACTTGGCCGGGTCTGTCTTTGATCTAACCCGACGATCACGTTCGATCATAGTATATCGGAAACCAAGCCAAGCAGCAGCTCGTGAAAAACGCTCAAAACACCATCACTGGCTTTCGAAACCTTCTCGGGAAAACGTGCGCCGCGTTACAAGTCTCACGGGCAAATGCGTTTTAGATCTGATTCAACGAACAGGTTCTCAGACGTGCCTCGGGATAAGTTGTCCATGTCCACCGCCGTCATACAACATCCATCCTTGCCCGACACGCCCGCCTACAAAGTCAAAGTCTTGCAACCCGCTCCGACCCCTCTGCTCGTTACGGCGACCAACACGCCCGCAGCCTCGCAAGTAGCTACACCGCGCTCCGAACCAGTCGAAGTAGAGCGCATCCTGACTGTGTCTGAAGTCACCACCATGTTCCTCTCCTCTCTTCGCCAATCTGCAGAAGATTTCCTAGGAAGAAGCATCATCGGCGCCGTTATCGCCGTACCCTCTTGGTTCGATGACGCCCAGAGACAGGCCGTCTCCGAGGCCGCAGAGGATGCTGGCATCCACGTCCTTCAATTTCTTGATGACACCGGTGCCGTCGCCGTGTGCACCTCGGAGAGCGCAGATGGCGCGCCCACCGATCGCACACAACTCATCGTCGATCTCGGCGCGTCCTCTCTGGAATTGTCCCTCCTTTCCATTCGCGAAGGCCTCGCATACGCCCTCGCCACCCTCTCAGACCCGACGATCGGCGGAGACGAGATCGACTCGAAACTCATCCGTTTCTTCGCCAAGGACTTTACCAAGAAGACCAAAACCCCACTGACGGTCGCACCAGCGACGGACCCACAGAATAAACGCGCCGAAGCTAAACTCCGCCTCGCCGTCGAACACACCAAGCGCACGTTGAGCGCAAGTCCAGGCGCTGCCACGTGCTCCGTCGAATCCCTCAAAGACGGCCTCGACTTTACCGGATCCATCAACCGCCTCCGATTCGACATGGAATTACGGCCCATCTACGACAAAGTGTCTGCCAAGGTGAAGGAGCTCGCAGAGAGTGCCGAGATCGATCTCTACGATATCGATGAGATTGTGTATATCGGCGGGTCGGCATCGCTTCCCGGCCTGGACGGGTCTCTCTCTCAGGGATTCACGGAGTCGGTGATCACGCCGTTCAAGGCGGGTACCGTCGTCGGTGGCGGTATCGGCGACCCGACAACAATCCTCGCACGTGGATGTGCCTTTCAGGCCCATTTGCTGGTGTCGCTCGCCCAAGCGTCGTCGGAAGACTTGTTGGGCACGTTTAACAAGGAGAACGAGGTGACGAGCGTTGCTGCCACCAGTCGGACCATTGGTCTGCTCGTGCCTCAGGAGGATGTCGCAGGGTCATTGGGGGGCATCTGGATACCTCTCATTCTCAAAGAGACGCCCCTGCCCTGTCGACGAACGTTGATGTTCGAAGTCGATGCGAGCGGAGCGGATGCGAAAGTTGGTTTCGAGCTGTGGGAAGTGAAGGAGGGTGTCAAGATTGACCACGTCAAGCTCCCTACATTGGAAAAGGAGGAGGAAGAGGAGGAGGAACTCGAGGAAGTAAAAGAAAAGACGCTCACCAAGGAAGCCTATTTGGCTTGCTTGTCGTTGTCACCAAAGAACCCCATCCAGGGCAAAACGACGGTGCAGGTACAGGCGATCGTGTCCTGTACAGGCGCGCTAGACGTCAGTTTCAGAGAGGTTATAAAAGACGGCCTTGGGGAGGCGGTCACTGCAAAGATCGCATCACCATGATGGTACGGCCACCCCTTCTCTTTCGTAGGTCGGGCGCATATAACGATCGTTTGATTGTCCCTAGCGACATATAGACGCCAAGGTTTAGATTCGTTGCTATTTTCATTCCCCGATATCCTCATTCCAATCCTACACGAAGCGTAGAGTGTATGCCATGTACCGCATGCGCTAGAAGAACGATTGTTTTTTTTTACTCACCTCTGGTTTCTCTTCGATGTAGCGCTTCATGAGCGCTTTACAGTCGGGGTCGTTCAGGACGACGACCTCGACGCCGTGCTGCTTGAGCAGGTGCTCGCCGCCCACCCAATTGACGTTTTCGCCAATGACGACGCGGGGTATCTTGTAAAGCAAGATGGCACCGGTACACATGATGCAGGGACTGTCGATCATGACATCAGTCGACGTCGAACGAGTCACACGAACGAACCCCTTCGTTACCTCAACGTCGTGTACTATGAACAAGTCACGCCCCGCGTCAACCTATATGAGAAAGAAGAGAAAAGCTGGACTGACCATGGTCGAATTCCTATACACGTCCGCTTTCAAGCGACCCGCGTCCTCGAGGGCCGCGATCTCGGCATGCAACGTCGGCGACGTCTTTTGAATCCGCTGGTTGTGTGCGCACCCGAGGACCGTTGGCGCGCCGCTCTGGCTGGCACTGGCACCGCCGTGGTACACGAGCGCAGCGCCGATAGGGATCCCGCCTTCTTGATAGCTCTTGCGTGCTTTCGCGAGGGCGGATGCGAGTCCGAGTTGATCAAGATCGTTTGGTGTGACGGGCGTCATGTCGATGCTGGGAGAGTCAAGTTTACCGATGCGACCACCACTGCGAGTTCCGGCGTGGGTTGGAATGGGAATTGATCTGCGGGCTGAGGCGGCGCCCGGCCCAGGGCATCCGCTCGACCGGTTACCGTAACCGATCGGCCCGATTAGTCGTCGAATCGACTGCAGTCCGGTATATAAAGAAAGTTGTAATCGACCTGGTTCTTTCACTTGTGCGTACCCCCGTCATGAGCATGGAAGGTCCCACGTCGCCTGTCGTTAATATCATTGTAGAACCAAGTCAGCCCCGACAACCTTTTTGTGCACGCAGTCGGGTCGAATCATGGTCTTTCTTCAGACGAATCGCTCGCTTGTCACTGTTGAACTCCTCGTGCTCAACTTCAGGAGGTGTGCCCGCTTTCACCCATATACCACCGCCTCAGCAGGGAAGGTGAGGAGTATTTGATCCTGGATTTTGTGTCAAAACGAAATCCTAACCACGAACAGCATCTCCTCCCTTGACCAACAAACGAAGAAAAGCTAGGACCTGCAGAAGTAGCGACGTGCAGCAAAGATGATGTTTGAGGCTCAGTAGGTCATCGAAGAGGTCGAGGAGGAGATCGGTCAGAGTCTCCCCAAGGACACTCTCAGCAAGTGGCATGCCCATTTTTACAATGCCGACCGTCTCGGCGATTCGCTTGCGGAAGCATACGTTGCGTCTGTCTCCGTTGTCCGCGTGTACCCAACTCGGCGCATCCGAGGTTAACTCGTGTTGTATGATGCCCTGCATGCACCTCACCGTTGTACTATTCTCTATCACCTTGTCGCTTCGCTCTCGTTCATGTCTAATCACGAATCGACGTTGCAAACCGCCTCTTCTGGAGAGGTTGGGTTCCCCCCGTCCGAGCCGCGTGCATTGAACGTTGCACGTCCATCGTGGATAGCTACCGACATGGGGACCATGAAGAGATTGCTCGTTCAGAATCTTCACTCCATTCAGTCTGCGCGTCCGACTTGCATGCACCAGTACACCGCTCCTGTAGCGTGTCTCCGTTTCGTCTGCGCTCTCTCTCCTCACGACATCTAACTTACACGTTGCAAGCCTGGTGGGTTTCTGCCGCGGGCTCCGCCTGGCGACAGGCTCCACGAACAAACAGGCCGGGCCGCTTCTCTAGCACATGGCTGATGCATCATCATCATCTCTATAACGCAATTGCGAAAAACAAGGCCAACGCCATGATCAGTTCTGTTGTGTTTGCAACGGCACCGGCCGCGACCTTTCCGAGCTGCTGCTGCTATTTCCGTTGCACCATGCCGGCTGACATGACTGGTCTCGCGACCATGCGCGCCATGACACTCGGACGACGCGCGACACAAGCAAAACGCGACACACCTGTTCCCTGCAGTGAACATGTCAAACGTGATGGTGCGTTCGACCGTTCGCAGCCGTGGTGGATGCGACGACGCGTGCAGCTCCCGGGAAAAAAATGACAAGTCACCCACAGCTCGTCAACAAGAAGGAAATGGCTTGTTAGCGGCGCACGAGCCAGTAGAGGTAAGATATCGAAGCGTTCGATTCCATTCGATTCGTTGATAACATATACATGGTCGATATTCTGAGACTGTTACGACACGTTCCTCGACTCATTCTACAAGATCGACAGCTCACGGCTTAGCGAGATGATTACACCAAGGTGTTGAGAAGGTTGGTAAGAAGCCCGCCTGGACCCAACAAGCCCAAGAGGCGGAGTTGCTGAAGCAAAAGCAGGACAAGGCCCACGAAATAAGCAAAGGCATTCCTAAACATCAAAACCATGCTCAGTAAACAGGCTTGAAAACGGAGAAGGGCATCCATACGTCAAAGGGATGACGCTCCCGTCGACAGTATTGTCCCCAAAGAGAACAGTAGTGAGCACCGGAGAGGTAATCATTGTGAGGAAGGTATGGAGTATTACCTGGCGAAAGAAATGTTGTCAGTCATGTGCAGACTTGGTTTTATCATGTCACGAACGCCAAGCAGCCCGTTCACGGTCGGGTAGAGGGATGCGACTTGAATAAGAGCCGCGTCAACGCTGGATATGCCTTGCAGTTGTCCGGTAGTGGTCGAAATGACGTTCTGAATATTTTCCATGATGCCGGACATGACGTCCATGTTGGGCGTGCCAGAGGTGGCAGCGGCTGGATAATTGTCAAGGAAGTAAGAGAACACCAGCACGATAGACACACAAAGTTGTTGGTTGAGGCTATTCATATGCGTGGTTGCGTTGGAAATGATACTGGCTAGAAGAGCAGCAGTATCATTTCCACTCCCAGACGGGGAAGACAGAGAAGCTGTGGCGTCATCGACGGGCACGGCAGAAACAAAGCCAGCAGCGGCCACAAGGAGGAACGCAAGACAAGACACACCGCATTCGCGAGATTTCTGTGGTGAGATTTGCGAGCGGGATGCGGTGAAACTGGTGTCTGATGAAAACGCAAGCTTCTCTATAGCTTTTATATTGACGTCGAGGAAAACAAGACAATAGACAATCGGCGGGACAAAGATCCCACTGAAAATTGGAACCTTCTTGATAATGGAAGACGCTAGCCCCATGCTAAGAAGCCTGTGGCGTGACTGCCGGTAAATCGGCCCCGACTCGGGAGCGACACGGAATTGATCCGCAACTTCGGGTGACGCATGATTGCATACATCATTCCACAGGGGAATAGTAGTCGAGGTCAGAGACGGACCTAAAAAAATCAACCAACGCGTACCCCAGTCCGACTCCGCTCCTGCAGCATTTCTCCCTCTTTCTCCTCTGCACAACCACTACAAGCCTGGTTTTGGCCACTGCTCCTCCCGGCTGCAGGTTCCACGAATAGTAGGTGGGCCACATTAGAGCGGGAAACTGGTGTCTGACGAAGCAAATTTCTCTGCAGCTTTTATGCGTAGAGATCTCGTAAAACTCAACTCATCAACAACCGGGAGTCCGGGACACTGGAAATTTTGCGTGGTCCTAGGGTCTCTGATAATGTGGAAGCCGCTAGCCTACGTGGTAGAAGCAACATGATTGCTGGGGGCTGAATTCATCTCCGAGTTTCGGGTTGTAAATTGGCCCTCATTCGGGAGCGACTCGGAGATTGATCTTTGTAACGTACGTTCGAAGTGATTACGAGATGACATGTGCTGCCAGCGAAGAACATCCTCACCTGAAGACTCGGAAGGTAACTGAGGAAAAAAAAGGAAACAGCTGCCCTGAGCAAGGCTCGAACTTGCGACCTCAGGATTGCCCAGGACTCTTTCAAAACCTGGTCATACGGACGTATGAGACCTGCGCTCTAGCCAACTGAGCCATCAGGGCTAGATAGGTGCAAGTTATTGGATCATGAGTGCCAGGAGATATACAGCTGTACGTGGGAACGCCGGAGTGGGCGACTGTCTTGGATGCGATATAGTATGCAGATCAGGTCTGGCCAACTGATCTAGTGCAATGGTTAGTGAAGCTCTCCGACACAGCAGGGAACGTTTAATCACAACCTGGGAGTCGAAGAACGAGAGCAGAAGAGGTTACGACGGGTTTTCATTCGTCACCTCGATCAACGTAGGCTCGGCTTGGAAGAAACTTGAGAGAGCGAGAGTTGGGAGGAATCCACTGACATGGCTCACTGCTCTAAGAAGCCAACGCTTTCTCAGGCGAAAACTGTAAAGATTCAAGCTGAAGGAAGAAACATGATTGTTTGTAAAATGCCTAGTAAGAGTGTCGTCAAATCTATTCAGTCTAGAGTCATCAACGCACGAACACAGCTCCCTCCTCGACTAAGGTATGTCTTCGATGAAAATGGGTTCCACGTCCTTCCAAGACACGTTGCCTCCCGCCTTCCACGCCCTCTCTCGTTCTATCCAATACTCGAGTACATTGCCCGACCGCGAGGGCGTCCACACACGATCCCCCGTATCGCCATCCGTCTCCGCGGTAAACCATCTCGGTCGATGGTGAGGCAGTCTGCCATCCTCCCTAGCGCGCCGCGTCGCCCGTTGCCTCTCCTCTTGCTTCTGCTTCAGCTCGTTTGCGCGTTCATACTTGCCCATCTCGAACGCCCGTTGGTCAGGCCGAAGACGGCAATCGGTAGGACACAGGAAAGGTTTCAACGTGTCCTCTGGACAGTCGTTGAGCGTGATTGCAAACGGTGTGAGGTTGAAGGGCGATGGCGCTTTTTCAGAGTTTCGCCATAGTAGGATATACTCCGCCATGTAATTCGGGGACGCAGGACCACTGACAGCAGCGTCGGGGTGCAGATATCCACTGCCAGTACCGACTGCACGACAGATGAGCTGACTGTTCCAACGTCCGGCGATCTCATAAGTGATCTCGCCATCCGAGTTGCTGACCGATCCCGAAATCTCGAATGCATCCTTGCCTCGCCACCCTCGGGGCTTAAAAGTTAGGATACATCGATCTCCGGTGCGATGGTTCGTGACCTATTTTCGAATAAAATCAGCAAAGAACGTTTTCCAGCGAGAGTGGAAACAGACAATCATGTCACCGTAATGGTCGATGGTAGGAGAACCCAAAATGAAGCCGGAAACGTTCGTAGTGACCTTTTTCCACGAGTAATGCTCCACTACCTTCCCCTTGCCACCGGCGGTCGTCGCTTTGGGGTAGTTTGGTGCCCATTCTTCAGGGAGTAAAAGTTCTGCATGTGCCACGCCAGTGGGCCGGATCTCAAAGGATTTGCCCATAAACCTATTTTGAGCGTCGACCTACGGAACGATCAGGCTTGTTTACTCTAACTGGTGGTAGGGCATACCTCGCCATAATAATGCCAGTTGGGGGATTCGGCCCAGCAAGCGGAAATTGGAGGATGATGGCTGACTTGCTCGGACATGTATCGGTATTCTTTGTCTAGTCTCACGTACTCGAATGTTTCATTCTTGAGGAAAAGAGTCAGGATACGTTCAGTACAAACGAACCGTTTTGCTCACAAGCATGGGGTTGAATGGCTTTGCTATACGTCCAATAGTTGACGAATAATTAGACATCGCGAAAGCGGCGACAAATGCCATACGTCGATGTGGGTCGTGCTCCCGAACAGCTACATCCACTGCAACCGAATGCATGAATGAATGAAATTAAGAATCAGTCAGGACACTCACAACACTCGGAAAATTCCATGTCTTCAGCCTACACATCGCATGAGTTTACTGATTGGTACCATAGCGTGCCAACCTACCATTCGCTGGAGCATGCTCGTGGGTTCATTGAAAAATACAGGAAAAGTGATTCTTGTCAAGTCCTTCCCGATGCTATGCTTTAAGACAGACCAAAGACTAGTAGATGGTCGGTTATCTTTTTCGATGGGCAACTCGATCCTCAGGTGTTTGTATCCCAAGAAAGGTTCCAAGTTGATAGCGAGCGGTAATGAAATTACAGAGTGCGTGGGGCTAGTAAGAAGCTCGTTGACGACGAGATTCGGGAGATTACCAGATTCGATGGCGTCGAAGAATTCGTCTTCTTCATCTGTGTCGTGCATGTCTTCGCTCTCGTTTGGATCACCAGTAGAGGGTAACGCTAATCGAGATATCCGGCGTTGGGTAGGAGTTAACAACACAGGACTTTGTGGACCATCATTAGTAGGAACGGGGGTGAATGAAACAGGTGGCGTTTCCATCGCTGTGAAGTAGGTAGACGCTTGGGTCGAAAGTGGTGCGGTGGGCGAGCCGGTTAAGGAGATGGGTCGTTGTCTGACTGTCCCAGGCACGGCATCGTGTATTCCCGCATCGAAGAACCTGCTTCCACGTTTGCGGGAGCGGGCTCGAAGCTCTCTTTCCAGAGCTTCTCCTTCGCGGACGACCGTTTGCAAGCTTTCCTCCCATATTGTTTGTCGTTCGCGTTCCCTCTGGAGCCGTGATTTCCACCATTCTTCCCTCTCTTTTGCCATTTGGACATACTCGTTTATCATCGACTGCACCGCAGTAAAAGACTCCTTCAAGGCTTCTCGAAGTTCTTGCGTGCGAAGAGGCGCGTCTGACGGCAAGGGTAATCCAGCTAGGATCTGAACCGTGAGGTCCATCTGTGCCGCAACCGAGTTCCCGTGCAAGTCGAAAGTGCTGCCATGCGGAGGGTGACTTTGTGTTACCTCTGATGCAGCCGAACTGTCGTGTCGATTCGGAATCCCCTCTTCTTCTTCCTCGGGAGGGTATATACTCTCCTTGGAGAAGTCACCGACTATTACTCCATCTTCCTCGGCTGTGCCTATCAGAGATATCTGGTCTCCTCGCAGACTATATGTTCCGAGTTCTCTCATCCCCGACTGGAAGCTAGTCCGGGCCTTCGTTGTCCGCAAGGCACTTCTCTCACTCTCCATGCTCTGCCGGCCACCAAGGCTCTTGTCCGACTCACGTCGGTACCACTCCATACTCTTGTTGATCGCTTGCGTCCACCGAGCAGCTTCGACGGGGTGGTTCGCCCGCATGTACCACTTTTGTGCTCCCGATGTATTACCACGGCTTGGCACGGAGGAGACCTCGAAACGCGTTTTCTCGTTACCCGTTCCAACTTTAAGAACGGCCGTCTTCATCGAAATCGCACCTCGACTGGCAATCTCTTCGTCTTCCTGGTGTCTATAGTCTGCAGGAAACCGCATCAGCGCCGGGCCAAGAAAACATTGTTGACACGAACAAGAAAGCACGCCATCCTTGAGGACAAACCACCGGGTGCTATACCCTTTGGCAACGTTGGTATATTTGTTCAGGTATCCTTTCAAGACAGGTGGTTCGGAGATAGGTACATCGATCAATGACTGGTCGTGGTTGGCGACTGTGGTTATTTAGAAAAGACAGAAAATGGTGGAAACAGAAACCTACATTGACGTAAGAATACCCTCACGCGATCGTCTTTGCCCAATCCATCATAGGCCATCTTTCCTTTCCGATCTCGTACGAACACATCTGCTCCTGCACGCACAACAAGCTCGATTAACCGCAAGTCCTTCCGACGCGCAGCCTCGTGTAAGAGCGAGGTCCCAGTCGTGTCGTCGAGATACGAAAGATCAATTCCCTTGGCACGTGGCGATTCCAAAACTGAAATGAGTGCTTGACTCGGCTGCGCATTGAAGGGTGAGAGCGCGTATGAGTGCAACAATGATCTATATGATGCACTCAAGAAGGACCGCGAATCTAGAGGAGATGAGAAATGTAACGAAATATCGGAACGCGTTGGCGTACCCTGCAAGACCTGAATCGCCTCCTTCCCTTTTGCGACATCTTTACATGTACGTCCCTGGCTATCGCGAAGGGTATCATCTATTCCCGGTTGGTCTAGAAGAAGGGATACGATCTCAACCCGTCCTAACGACGCTGCAAGGTGGAGGGCAGTGGTACCACTTCCAGGCGGGTGAATACCATTAGGAGAAATGGCCCTGTGCGACAAGAGGAGTTGTACGGTCTCCACTGCGAAATGATGATCAAATTCGGGTATGGTTTCGAACCGACTCACCAGCACTCACCTGAGGCACAACGGATGGCGAGATGCAAAGCTGCAGCGCCTGTGTTCAAATCTCCGTCGGTTGAATTCCGCCTCTCCTTGCCGATTTCAGTGAGAAAGGGATGAATAAGAGCGGGGTCGCCTAAAAGGCGTGCTGTCAGCGTGTGTTTTCCATGCCATGTGATTACATACCGCTCCTAAGCGCTGAGAGTAACCTGACTTGATGCAAAGGCTCCGCCTGGCCTGAAATAACTCCATGGTAAGCGCGAAATTAATTGAACACGAGACCTGCGAGAATATACCTGGCGTTCTGGACCGAACACTGAGACCAGAAGTGCTCTCGTGCAGAGACATCGCTAGCAAGCCAACACTGTCGTTTCTGCGACTGGCGTCTCAAAATTTGTTCTGTTCGTCGTGGCCCACTAGTCAGCGGACGAGTTCGAATGACCTCAAGGTCGCCGTTCTGGTCAACGTGCACCGCGCTCCAATGCCACCTCCAGACCACGTGATCAGAACTTGTCACAAAACCACGACCGTATTCGTCGAGCTCATGACTGGTAGTAAAGACTTGGCAGGAATGCTGCGGTCTGAGTTGCTAATTAGTTTTCTTGGTATCTAAGCCTCTGTCAATGCATGTAGTTGCATCAAGAGCCTCGATGGGTTTTCACTGGCAAACCTAATATGACACAGGTGTGGCACCACCAACTAACGCCCATATTTCCCTGACGGCACAGGTTAATTGTTGGGTTTGCACCCCTTCCACTAATGTAAAATTCACACTTTGCAGAAAATGAACGGCTTCCTTTCTCATGTCTCCACGTGGGACCGATTAATGGAACATCCTTATCGTCCTAGCTAGCCGGCTCTCCGTCACGGGGGGGTCGATGCCAGTCGATTATTTAAAGAGACGGAGTTCAGTTTTGTTTTTTGCTAACACACACCATGAGCATCGAGGACACCCCTCTAGAGAAGGAGAAGATACCCACGTTCAATGAAGATGTCGCATCTGCGGAAACTGGCAGTGGGGCTCCTGCGTCTCTCATCCCACTGAGTCGCAAGTTGAAGAATCGACATGTGGCCATGATAAGGTGGTTGATATGATTTCTCATCCATGCATGGATTGACGTGTCTCCAGCCTTGGTGGGGTCATTGGTACTGGATTATTTCTTGGTACTGCCTCTGCCT
This sequence comes from Boletus semigastroideus, assembly GCA_038090295.1. Classification (NCBI taxonomy): domain Eukaryota; kingdom Fungi; phylum Basidiomycota; class Agaricomycetes; order Boletales; family Boletaceae; genus Boletus; species Boletus semigastroideus. The sequence continues at coordinate 26,648 of JBBPMK010000175.1, forward strand.
TGATGAATGGCGGTCCTGTTGGGATGTTGCTGGGATATATCTTTGTTGGATCAATCTGCTACTCTGTCATGGTGAGTTTGGCGAGAGAGACCGGAACAACAGGCTTACCTCTTCATAGATTACGGTTGGCGAAATGATTTCATATCTTCCCATAGCCGGAGGTCACATCAAGTTGGCTGAACGTTTTGTTGATCCCGCGTTCGCCTTTGCACTGGGCTGGAATTTGTGGTACAACTGGACGGTATGAAGCAGTTTTCACCATAGCTGATCTTAATTTCATTGTTTGACTCACAGTTGACCTTACCTGGTACGTATTCCCCTCCCTGGATATTCGTTCATGATGACCGTTTTTTTAGCTGAATTATCTGCCGCTGCAACTATTATCGACTTTTGGGACCACAGGGTTAACAACGCTGTCTGGATCACAATGTGTTTAGCTGTCGTTCTGATCATCAATGTTTTTGGGGTCGGTGAGTGCGTTCTAAAACACTAGTCTGCGTCTTTACATCCCAGTCATCTAGGTGCCTACGGAGAAGCAGAGTTCTGGTTTTGGTTAGTATTTCTAGTCCCTCGAAAGGGTGATCTTCTGATTCCGCTCAGCTCCATCAAAGTAATCACCATCACTGGCATGATCATCTTGGGTATTATCCTTGATTTGGGCGGAGGTCCGAACCACGATCGCATTGGTTTTCGATACTGGAAGGATCCAGGACCTTTTGTTAACTTTAATGGCATACAAGGCATGAAAGGACATTTCCTCGGGTGGTCTCGTGTTGTCACCCAATCAGCTTTCTCATACGTTGGTGCCGAAGCAGTTGCCGTATGTCCTCACATTCTTCTCGTAAACCATCCTTGTGACGCACGATAATAGTTGGCGGCGGCGGAGGCAGAGAATCCTCGGCGTAATGTCCCAAAAGCAGTCCGAAGGATATATTTTCGCCTTCTCGTATTCTACATTGGCGGAGTGTTTGTCATTGGACTATTGGTGCCGTCGAACAACCCTTTGCTGAACATCAATTCCGAGAATGCTTCAGCAGCCCCATTTGTCATTGCTATCAACCGAGCTGGCATCAAAGGCCTTCCATCAGTAAGTTGGGATCTCGGCTCCTCGCCATATTTTGCCTTAAAGCTTCTAAGGTCGTCAATGCTGCTATACTGTCTTCGGCTTGGTCCGCTTCTTCCGGTGATCTTTACATCGCATCCCGTGGACTCTGTAGGCAACAGCTCCGGAATGGTTTTCACCTGGTTCTCAAGCATGTGTGCGACCTGTGGGCTAACGACATGGTTTGGAATTGGTGTTACATACCTCCGGTTTTACAGTGGGTTGCGCGCACAAAACTTCGATAGGAGCAAGCTCCCATATGCCTCGAGGCTTCAACCATACGCAGCCTGGTGGGCTGTGTGTGGGTCCGGTATCACTATGCTAGTGCGTTCCCTCTACCTCGTTCTCATGCCATGGCCTCTGGATGGTGTTTGCACAGCTGATCGATTGCGACAGTTCAGTGCCTGGGAGGTTTTTCTGAGAGACGAATGGTCTACAGCCACCTTCCTGACCAATTATTTGCCAATCATGCTCTTCCCAGTCCTCTACGTTTCAGCAAAAGTGGTTACTAGAGTTCCCCTGGTTAAACCCAGCGAGATGGACTTCATATCAGGCGTGTCTGAAATTGATGCTATTACGTCTGTCTTTATTTTTTTCTTGGTCGAGCTTTTCCCTCTTAACAAGACTCTTAGACATGACGATCCGCCACCAAAAAACTGGATCGAAGCGGTATGGATGTGGCTGGTTAGTTGCTTAGTGCGATGCTCACGTTATGTGTCCTGACCCTGACAAATTTGTAGATGTAAAGTTCTCTCGGAACCTAGCGCTATTCTCTTCATAGAGACTATATGTGGTGCATCCTGCCGTAGCTATAGCATGGTAACTGCTAGAATTAGCAACGACCCTCGTCCCCTAAGCTCACACGACCCTGCATCCTTTGACACGTGAACTCTATTTACCACTGGCACCTGGCGCAGCATACCCAGGCACATCCTCGAGATATGGAAGAGGTAGATAGCCCGCAGTTCGTGTCTGACCTTTTCTATTATGTATCTAACCTCGTTTTTTTGTGCTTGAGTCGAGTTGCGAGTTTCATCCGGCGAACATTTCCATCCGAGTATGCACACGACTAATATTTGCTCCATTCATTCCTGACAATTCCCATGAATAATCGTAAACCATCGATATCGGTCGATAATGCCGTGTTGATCCCTGAGACGGTCAATACTTAAACTTGGAACTCCCATCCCAGGCTTCAGCGTCCCTCGATCTTTTCGATTCCATGATTCCCACCGGCGAACTTATCTGGGTGTCTGCTCAACCACTCATCCGTTTGTACGTGAACGCGCCCGTGTCTATTTTTTTCTGCTCGATTCTCACATTCTATCAAACAGGTTTTTATGTGCCGCCGCTGGCTTTATTATCACCAAGTTAGGGTTCTTTCCTCCTGTAGCAGCCCGCGGTGCCGGGCAAATGATGCTCGTGAGTTGCACTACTAACGAAAAACACAAGTTTGCTCAACCGAACAGAACATCACAGTGCCAAGTCTCATGTTTTCCAGAATAGTCCCGGCGTTCGATTCTTCCAATATCGGTGCACTGGGTACGTCGTTCATACGTTCCGATCAAATCGGACATCAACACAATTATTTTTTTCAGGCCCTCTCACATTGGTCGCGTTGTTGTATGAAGCAATTGGGATCGCGATGTCGTGGATAATCAAGCAAACATTCTGGGTTCCTCATCGTTTTCGATATGGAATCCTGGTTTCCGGTGGATGGGGCAACGTTGGAGACATTCGTGAGTCCAACTTTACCATCACGCGTATGTACCCAGCCTTAATAACGCACTTGGATGCAGCAACGTCCGTCATGTTGAGTCTCACGGCTGCGGCTCCGTTCAATGGTAAATCAGACGAAAATCTGGCGGTCGCCTACATTGGCGTCTTTATACTGGTATTCTTGGTATGTTTACATCATCTTACTCGTCCCTCATCGATATGACGTATTATTATTCAACAGATTACACTCTTCCCGCTAGGGGGTACCCATTGGGTGATGATGGACTTTCAGGGACCGGACGTGTCGGACGAAGACGTACGGGAGAGGCTGAGAAACAAACAAAAGCGCATTGGTGCCGCCATCGAGCGCACCATTATCTCATTTAACGGCGTTATCTTTCGGAGAAGAGTCCATAATGATGACTACGGTCACGAAAAGGTGGTAGCTTCGCGCCGACAGTCTGATCCCCCAAGTCTATCCCTCGGTACGGACGATGAGCACAAAACGACTGTACAAGATACCGCCGAGCAGCCAGAGGTGAAAGGGGAACCTGCTGTCGTTCCCCTCCCTCGCCGTCTCGCTCGATTTGGATACACCTTCTTTCAGACGCTCGTCTCCCCTTGTTCGCTTTCCATCATCTTATCTTTTATCATCTCCATTATTCCCGATCTTAAGGCGTTGTTTGTCCCTGACGTTCCAGGGGTGAAGATGCCGTTTGCCCCTGATGGTCAACCCCCGCTTGCGATCCTACTGAACACGGCGACATTCATCGGAGATGCCTCTGTTCCACTTGGATTGATGACAATCGGCTCTGCGCTTGCAAGGATGGAAATTCCAGGTGGACGACTGCAAAACCTTCCACTGGGCGCGGTCGGTGCATTGGCCATTGCACGATTGGTCATCATGCCCTTTTTCGGGGTAGTCATCACCCAAGGATTGACCCGCGCGGGGTTATTAGACGCCAGGGATAACGTTCTTCGATTCGTCTGCATGTACGTCACTGTTCATTTAGGTGTATACCCTTTATCTTTCCTCGCACCACTCAACGTGCATGCAGTTTCTTGTCCTGTTTGCCTGCTGCGACGACCCAGGTGAGTGATCACGCGAGTTGTCCTATCAGTGCCTGTGACGATAGCTGGCTAGGTGATCTTGACCCAAGTCTATTCTGGAACGGGCAACGCGCAACATCTCTCAGTGTTTCTCGTACCCCAGTATATGCTCATGTTTGTCACGATGACGGCGTTGACGGCGTACACGTTACATCTCTTATTTGGGTGAGTAGATAGGGTCTTGATTCTAGAAGTTTGCGGAGATTCCCCCCCTGTTTGCGTGCCTTCAAGTTGTTAGTTAGGAAGCGATGTCCTGTAGCAGTGTAGAATGCATGTGTACATTAGTAGATTATGTAGGTTTGAAGCACGGCGATTGTTATTTACATGAAGCTCGACCGATTGGAGGTCGATCAAACAAGTAAGTTAGAGAGGTGTCAGGTCTGAAAGAGATTCCGTGGGTCCGAATGTCCATCATAATCAATATGACGAGACTTCGCCAGGCACCACCATAATTACACTTGATGCGCGCATCCATACTACATGTGACATGTGTCTTGGCATCAGCTCGTCGGAGGTCTTACTTGTAGTAAGTAGCGGAGCTCCTCTAGACTTACCAAATTTTCGTAACAACTTCGAGGAACGCTGAAAAACGGTTCAAAACCACGACAAACATCACCTTCATGTGTCCTTTTCACTACATGTCGAGTCCCCGGTGACAAAGTCCTAGCTCGGCAAGTGGCACTGCCAGGCATTGCCACCAGTGACATACTTCGGACCCTTGATGACCGCCGACACATGAAGGCTCGGACTCCGAAAGGGTACTCATTTCCGTCCATGCCAGTTGCATTTTCTGCGCGATGTTCGACGGAAGTGGTGCGGAGACACAGCACTTGAACTTCAGGGTAGAAGGACCATGGAATTAGTCTGCCATATCGGGATGCTGTGGTCTTAAAAGTACTCGGTTGGTGCCATATCCTCAGATTCCTCACAGGTTGGTTTTCTCATTCAGTTCTATCACCGCTCATGTCACTCGCACACAGTATCGACCAATAAGGATGGTTTTCAACCCCTGACAATACAAGCGCTCATTCTCGTTGCGAACTGAGTTGCAGTATTTCCTATCATCTCGGTCGTGACACGTCTCCCGCACTGAGTGGGATTTACTTTTAGATAAATACCAATCCCTGAACCAGCGTGTTCTCGCCGAAAACGCAACATCCTGTTGAAAATGACCAGGATTGGAAGACACTGCGTTGATGACGTGCAGACACATTTAGGCTCACCCTATTGCCCGGTTAACTCTGCTGTGCCAACGGTACCTGCTTTCCTACCACGTAATTGACGCCACTTCAAGTCGCTCGCGTCGATCTGTCGCAGTATCATAGCTTGGAATTCGCTACGCCATGTTCATTCCCGTGGCAGTACTTAAGCTTGGACCCCTCTTTCCACGCTTCAGCGAATTCTGCTCTTCTCCATGATATCCTTCGGCGAGCTCATCTGGGTGTCTGCTCAACCTGTCATCCGCCTGTACATGAATCAATCCGTTGTTCACCACTTCTACTGATCATATCTTATCGGACAGGTTCTTATGTGTCGCCGCTGGCTGTATTATCACCAAGGCCGGCTTTTTTCCTCCTGTAGCAGCTGGCGGTGTCGGGAAAATAATACTCGTGAGTTGAACGCCTCCCAAAAAAAAACACGAGATTGCTCAATGACAAAGAACGTCACTCTTCCAAGTCTCATGTTCTCCAGAATTGTCCCGGCTTTTAATTATTCCAACGTCGGTGCACTGGGTACGTAACCGGTTTAGTGCACATCATAGCGGTCCTGGCCACTCAGGCTCTTATATTTAGGTCCTCTTGTTTTCGTCGCCTTACTCTATGAAGTGATTGGAATGACGATGTCGTGGATGATAAAGCAATTGTTTTGGGTCCCTCACCGTTTTAGATATGGGATCCTGGTCGCTGGTGGGTGGGCAAATGTTGGTGACGTTCGTAAGTCCAGGCGCATCATCCCACATGCGTCCTTGCTGAGAGTGTGATTAATCCAGCAACGTCCGTGATCCTGAGCCTCACGGCTGCAGCCCCGTTCAATGGTGCATCTGATCAAAACCTGGCGGTTGCCTATATCTCCGTCTTCTTACTGATATTCATGGTACTTCACATCTTATTCCTCCTTGATCAAAGTGACATACTTATTCGACAGATGACACTCTTTCCACTCGGATTTGTCAACTGGGTGATGATCGACTTCGAGGGACCAGATGTGACCGACGAAGACGTGCAGGAGCGACTGAGAACTAAACAGAAACATATCTTTTCAGCGATTGAACGCATTGTCGTCTCACTTCGTCAACGGAAAGCTCAAGTCAAGAACAGTGACTATGGTTCCGAGAAATCTTCAACCCATCAGCTGCCAGATCCTCCAAGTCCCTCTCTGAGTTCACGCAAAGACCCTCAGATGGCTGTCCAGGAAGCGAGCGAGTTGCCAGAGACGACAGGGGAACCTGCAATTCCTCTCTTTCACCGTCTTGCTCGGTTTGGATGGGTCGTCTTTCAGGCTTTCATCTCACCCTGCTCGCTCTCCATCATCATGGGGTTTATCATATCCATCGTTCCCGTTCTCAAAGCATTATTTGTCCCTGACGTTCCAGGGGTGAAGATGCCATCTGCTCCTGATGGTCAACCTCCGCTCGCAATCATACTGCACACGACCACATTCATCGGAGACGCTTCTGTTCCACTGGGATTGATGACCCTCGGCTCTACGCTCGCAAGGATGGAAATTCCGGGTGGACGACTACGAAACCTTCCGCTGGGCGTGATCGGCGCATTGACCATCGCACGGATGGTCATCATGCCCATTTTGGGGGTACTCATTACCCAAGGACTGACTCAAGTAGGGATTTTAGACGCGAGGGACAAGGTGCTACAATTCGTATGCATGTGCGTCGTCTTCTCGCCTCGGTTTTTCATCGGTCATGGCTGAACCGTTCACGTATGACATGGTAGTTTCCTGTCTTGTTTACCGACGGCAACGACTCAGGTGAGTGATCCGCGTATACGTGTTATTTTGTGGGTCCTCGTCGTGACGTGGCCCGTCAGGTTTTCTTGACACAGGTCTATTCTGGAACGGGCAACGCACAACATCTCTCGGTGTTTCTGGTTCCACAGTATATGCTCATGCCTGTGATGATGACGGCGTTGACGGCGTTTGCGCTGCATATCTTGTTTAACTAGATCGGTATACTTAGTACCTGCCTCTTGTAGTTCTATTCTGTTGTACTAACATGTCTTCGTACTCTACTTGTACACACGATCCACCCGCGGCGTAGTTAGATATGCAGGTATATTTATCGGCGGAAATAAACAGTAAATCTGATGCATGGAAGAGGGTATTTCTTCTTTCGAGAATAGCTGCGGTCGCTGACACCAGCCGCCCAAAACAGATATGCCAGGGCTGTACACATTCTTGAGACAGAAACAACTTCTGTCTTTATGTACATGCACACTTCAGTAGTGGATAACCCATCAGATTTTCGGATCTTATCCCTATCTTCCGCCTACTTGCCGAATACCGTGTGGGCTATAGTCTTCATGGGAGATGCACTGGCAGTGCGTGAGTCAAACCACCCAGCAGCTCGATGCGCACCTAACAAATGTGCGTATGTTCAGAAATGATAAGTCAACGTTTTACCCAAGGTACTCACCGCCAAGGGACTGACACCGTCATCAGGCGCGGGTGCAGCTTGCAGTGGCGCGCTCGTGGTCGTCGACACGACCGCATTCATCTTCTCAACAATCCCAGACACGGCATGCCATCAAACGTGGCGGCGACCGGACAGTTGTCAGGGGCGCTCCAGTAGAATATCGGGCAATGAACATGCCATATCGATCGTGGAGCAGTTTCATTTGCATGGCCACGTTGGTGATGATATCGACAATGTTCTGAAGAGCAGCCTTGTTATCGCCAACAGCCGGAGAAGTAGCAGGAACGGCACCGGCAGACACAAGGCCAGTAGTGGTGGTCGCGAGGATGAAAGCAGGGACGGAATGGAGGGCGCGCATTGCTGACGAGTGAAGGTGGAAGAAAACACTACAACCTGAAAGGGCGGGTGTCTGATGCAACCCGAACTGTCCTTGGGGTTTTTTTACGTCGGTCGTGCAAAGTCTGTGGCCATGGCTATTCTTATGGGATCGTGCGTGATGGTCCAAAGCGAATGGGAGTGCAGTCGGTACTTACCCAAGTCCTGGAATAATATATCCTCAGCCGAGTTCGCCACTTGAGTGCCGGATCTCGGTAGAGCATTATTTGTGCCAGGGGGGGGCGCCGATCAGGACCCATGTAAGATATTACAAGTGATTATAATTGACTTATCATTTGAAAAATTTATTTATAATATATTATAAGGCCTTGTAACGCTAGGGTGCCGGTCCTGATGCCGCCCCCGCCCCCCAGTGTAGCACTTCGTTCCAATTCAGCTACGGCATAAGCAAATCAAATCACTGCGTTTTGCACACCAAAAAGAAAACCACTTACCTGAGTGCGTATATTACTACAAGAAATGCTGTTCGACGTGTGAATCCTACTAACCTAGTAAGATAAGCACTAGGTGAAGCCAAAACGCTAGTTCCGCTGATACATCAAAGACGTGACTTACCCAAGTTCTAGCACAGTTTAGGCGACCCTTTTTGTCTGCTGAAGCGACGATTGCTACACCAACTACTTAAACCAGTAAGGCATCACGGCTCTCGAGCCCTAGTCCGACCAAGTGAATACGATTACACCAACCATCCCCGGGCCTCCAGCGGTTTCACTTAGCCAAGCGTTAACACAATAACAAAGGGAGAGAACCGTTCGTGACAAACGAAACCCAAGCGATTTAGTATGCTTACGTTCGTTGTTGGAAGTCGGCGTTTTCAACAAACAATCGGATTTGAACTACTGTAGGATCAACTCGGTCTTCCGTCTAGCAGGGCAAGGTGCACGCACCTCGACCAGTTCCATTCCCCAGGCAAGAGAGCACCAATCGTGACCGACTGTCCTCGCTGGCTACTGGCATACATGTACGATTCGTAAAGAAAAACAAAGATCTAATGGTCCAAAACGGAGTGTGTTGTTACACTGTTACGGAGGACCATCAGTTCAACTTCACGACGCAAGATAAGGATAAAAAGAACCATCTAACAACGCAGATCACAAGCAAGTGCTGTTCCTATCCATCCGATGGCTTGTGCGCTGTCGTCATCCTGTCGCGGTGCCGGAAGCACCGCAGCCGTGGTCGTCGGTTGCGTTTCCACATTGCCCGTCCGCCATAGTCCCATTATTCGAACTCACGTTCACGACGAACAGCAGCGCCTGTCCGGGACTTGATATATTCGGGTTTGGCGGCACTTGCGACACGAACAAGACATAGCACCCTGTTGTTGACACAGTTGAGCTGGAGATGTCGTCGACCTATGTGTGTCGTGAATCCACCCAGTACGACTGCCTTGCCACCGGTTTATTGACAGAAGTGTTGTGCACGACGTCGGGGAGACCACAGCTGAGCGTGTGCGGGACACGAACGCTAAGGCTCGATGAAAGTAGGATGGGGCGGCTAAAACGTGCCGGCCGTGTAATTCGTCGGATACGGCGAACTGGTTGACTAGTGGATCCTCATAAATTGCCACTGACCACAACTTGATCCCTTGGGTCCGTTCGGCTTGTATGTAGCAGAGAACCGGACGCAAGTGACCGGAAATATGACATCTGGTCAAGCAAAGGGTCGAGCGACGAGTCATCTTGGTGAATCACTGGAAAGCTTTTGATGCTGGGTGCGTCCAGGTATCGACAGTCCGTACCGGGAAGTCATGGGGTAAAAGTCTGTAGGTCGAGTTTCAGCGTTTAACACAAACCAGCAAGACGACGACGCACCACCATTGCCATTGCAGTAATGTTGGAGACGAACCCCCGTGCGGTAACTTGCCCTTGCTAATGCTACGTCGACCAGGAGCGCAAACACGAGTATCGATTAGTGGCACGGTGAGGTTGCTGTGACGTTTACGTCACGGTTCTCACCCCAGATGCGTTTCTTGTCTCATATATTTTTCTAACATACACTGTAGCAACATTGTGCTTTTTCTCTTTCTTGCCTTTCCTGCCAGAGGCATCAATCCCCTTGCCAAGTTGCGGATCAGAGAAACAGCATCCAGACGGGTAGGTAAGTACCTGAACTTGGTCGACGGGATCCCACCTCCCATGCAGCTGAAGTAGTATAATCTCAGACACGTCCGCGAGAGCCGCTCATCTAGACAATTATTCGTTCAGATGCTATACCGACACGTGAACATCACTCCCATTATCTAGGTGTGTTTTTTGTCTGTGGAGCAGGCCTATTTTTCGTCGGGCCGAACATGAAAGAGATACTCTCAGCACGCCGCCACATCAGGTTCCCCCAATTTATCTGCCGACGCACACAGGGAAGCCCGCTAGCCAAAGTTGTCGAAAGTACTTACACTCGAGTACGTCTTTGGAACCCAGGTGCTTCCTTTTGGCAACTACATACTCAGATGAAATCATTGCGGTCGATCATGGCGCCACGAATCTAGCTGGAGTGCCACTGTGAAGATTTCCATTTGATCAAGGGTTTCTGATGCAAGCCAAGTAAGCACTGTGTCCAGGACTACGTAAAGTTGCATAAATCGGATCCGAACTGCGCCACTCACCTCATTCAGTTGGATCCACATCACAGACACCTCGAACGTCTGATGAACGCTTTATAAACACCTTGTAAAAACTGTATATCAAGAATAATTTGTGTAATGGCTTACAAACCCATTATCATTATAGTGGTAGGTTGTATGCACAACTTTTGGCACTTTTCCATATCGGGGCATTTAGAATAACTCGTGTAAGTCCTTGAAAGGGCTTATAAACCCTTACACATCCTGGCAATTTAAATAATATTACCCACATATTATAAAACCAATTCAAATAAACTATCATTTAATTACAGGTAAAGACAACAAGCAGGAAGGGCAGAACAAAAGTGGAGACCAGATAGGACTACCATACCAGGAGCGGAAGGACCAGACAATGTGTGAAGGAACCGGACGAATGGTAAGACCATCAGGAGGGCCGGACAACACAGAGGAACCCAGACAACAAATGGAGGGACCAGACTGAGTGGGAGAACCAGACGACCAGCAGAAGAGCCAGATGACAAGCAGGAGGTACCAGACAATGAGGGGAAGGGCCAAACAGCAAGCGAGAGCGCCAGACAGCGAGAAGAAAGAATGTAAGTGACGGACACAAGTGGTGGTGGTGGTGGCAAAGTGAGACGCATGAGAGGCATTCCTTGAAAATTTCATTGTACGTGATAGTTCGTGGACCAATTGGTGCTCCGCATGCTACGTGCACCTAAGATGTAAATCCCTTGCAAGACCTGATAAGAACCTTACAATAAGTGGGCAAGATGCGTGAAATTGACAAATTATAACCGAGGAGTTGGGGAACGTTTGTACTGTACTTGTACACATGATCTGCCAGACGACATAGGTATACGCAGGTATATCAGTCGACGAAACAAGCCGTAACTTCTGACACATGTCGGTGTTGATATCAACGCATGAAACTCGGTGGGGGATCGTAGGAAAACTGAATGAAATTCGGGTTTGAGCAAGGTAAGCTGGATCATGATTCGTTTCGGAACTGCGAGCCCATCAGGCCGCGCTCCTACGTGATCCTTGTGCGTGCTTTCATTCCACGTGCCGTGTCGTCCATCGCCGCACTCAAACAATCACACCGTGTAACACCCGAAACAGGCCATTTGAAAACAAAAAATCTTCTAGTGTCATACCATCTTTCCCTCCAAGCGATCAAAATGAAAAACGTGTGCAGCACGCGCATTCCTGCCCAAGGAGAACGAATCCAGTGTATGCCTACAGAACCCTATCGAACCGTTCCTCGCTCCTCGCGTGAGGGTGGCCTCGAGGTCGGGCGTCGAAGATGGATCAAAACAATTGGCGGGGCATGGTGGGCGTGTTGTGGTTGTGTACGGACCGCGTTTAGGGCGTCAGAGCGCTTCGTAAATATAAATCGTGTCTGTGGCGTCTAGGCCGAAACGTCAATCCGAGTCAAAGGAGACAGAGTATGGACCGTCCCATCACATAGACCGTGTACAGTTGGATGGGGACCCCGTCGTTCCTCAAGGCTAGTGATGTCACCCGACACTGAGAATACCTCCAGGTGGGGGAGGGACCGTGTATTCGTGAGAATGTAGCCCGAGATGCCACAAATCGCGTGGAGCAGATAGGGCCGTAGAACGCGTGTCGATCCATTGGCGAGCGCGGATAGGGGGCAGGACGACTGAGAGGGAATGCGATCAAAAGTGATTTCGGCTGTGCCCTCAATATCAGGTTGCACTGTGCAATACTATGTGAGAAATGAACGAGGTGGCCCATCAGTACTTCAGTGATCGCAGCGATTGAAACACCTACGGATGAACATCCATGAAACAAAGGGAAGGGGAAGAAAGCGTGTTTCCTCTGTAAGTAGAAGCGTGTGTACCCACCGACGCCATTGGTATTCACCAAGTGCTGGTTATTTCGACGGATTCTGGCAGACGGACGTTTCTCGTATCCTCGTAAGTGCATCAGCGGCGCATCTCAGGATGCGAGAATCGGTGAAAGTGCACATCCTTGTCTGTCCGAATTACATATCTCTGCAGAACGCTCAAGTTCGACTTGAACTTTCACAAAGGCAGGTTACGTACCTGGTTTTTCGAGTAAAAGAGTGATCTAGCTGACCGTCGAAATACGACTTCGGTTGCATCGAAGGTGCGCAAACGCATTCAAGTCGCCGTCCGTAACCATGTAGCGCCACAGCCTCAGGTCGAAGGGGATTGCTCGGGAAATGCCGTTGGAACCTGTCAAAGTGGTCGCCAATCCGAACACGTCCAAGGTCACGGGCTGTTTGTTCCATCTGGTTCCTCATATAAATTGTTCCCTTCTGATAGGTCCTTCAATAAAGGTACCTCTCTCTTTTTTATCGCAGGCCTGTAAATAGCACGGAACGAAAACTTTCCGTGCGGCGTGCACCTTGTCATCGTGACCATGATCACACTTGCTCCGTGACAAACGTGAGACGACCGAACAGTTTTGTGGGAAAAAGGCACTGCAACATCCTGCCAGTCTTACAAGCTCCAACACTATTAACCGAAGCATAGGATGCCAACGAACCTCACTGTCGTAGCAAGCCACATCATGAACGGGTTGCGTGGCTGAAACATGTTGATTGATGGGCGGCACTGAGTGACAGGGACGTTGGGCTCGGATGGCCTAGCGGCGGTTCACCGTCGCACAGCTGCCAAGCAGCTCGGCGTCTCCCGCGTAGGTTTCGATCTGGGGCAAAAATCACCAGATGGATGAACTTGGGCCCGAGACCAGGTTAAGGCGCACACTGCGGACAGACTATGGCACTCTGCGAAGTCATCATGGAGAAGACAATCTTGGCCTCAAAAAGTTACGGCCAGTGGGAATTTTAAAAAGGGTCTCATTAGCAGTCGTGACGTTTATGGCACCCTGTTTCCAGGAGCCTGTTCCAGCGGATGTTGATGATTCTGGAGCCCTCCTCAGGTGTTGATTTTCATAATGATATGATGAGCACGTTGTGATGCTGACTCGGTGATCATCTTGGGCCGAACTATGTATGTGCATGCCCTGGCTTCGGTTCGACGACCTTGAATTTGGCCAAGCGGTATCGTCACGTATTACATACAATAACGCGTCCTTAACAGCGGTAATTGGTTGATCACTCCGCAAGGAAAGGGCTTTCTTTAATAGGCCAAAAAAAATCTCACCTGCATGGTGCATTACGAAGTGGTCGAGGTGCGCGGACGGCGAGGTGGCGAGAAAGCGACTCGAAACAGCGTGACCTTGCCGATGGGCCCTGTTGTGCTTGTGTTTGGGGCCTGAGTGTCAGATCAGCGTACCTAGAATACAAGCCAGCTGTCGACCCTATGAAGAGGGTGGCAACGTTTGCCGACCAGGACCGTCGCGATCTATGGAGAAAGGAACAATTGCTTGGTGGTGGCCCGTTGTAAGGCATAAAATTCAATCATGTTATGTAAACGCATTTCACGTAGGCCGACGAGCCCTGAAGGCCTGATGCAGCGCCAGAGCCGTTTTTTATGTCGATTGGCATTCCGGACGGGTGAGTGAACAATCTGTTTGGTTCAAGAACGTCAGCCTAAACGATGGTTGATATCGGAGGGGACACACTAATGGATGATGGATGGAGTTCGCGACTCGGTTGAGAAGGTGATTTATTACGTTTGGAATGCTGTGTCAGCATTCATTCTTCCGTTATCCCAAATTTGTTCGGCATCATTGGTTGTCGAGGATGGGATAAAAGGGTTAACCCCCGTACCGCCTTCTCTCCCCAATTTTGTCTCTTTTTTCTCCTCCCAACCACATCGTCCACCTCTTCCCCACACCACCACCGTATCATCACCATGACTGACGTCGAGAAAGCACGAACTTCTCAAACCCACTTGGTTCAAAACTCTAACGTTGCGTCCCGGCAGACCAAGATTGCCAATCCCGCTGCTCTGTACGTCCCGCCCATGTTTGTGCGCGTCCTCCACCGCTTATCTTGTACATTAGTGGTCTGTTCTCGTTCGCATCCACCACATTCATTCTCTCTCTCTACAATGTCAACGCAAGAGGCGTTGCTATCCCCAATGTCGTCATCGGCATGGCTTGTTTCTCTGGTGGTCTCGCCCAATTCATGGCGGGAATGTGGGAGTTCCCCCGCGGTAACACCTTTGGTGCCACTGGTAGGTTGTTTCGTTCGCTTCAGTGATAAGCAGTGTGCTGCGGCATGGTGTGAGATCAATTACCCCATCTCGCGGGTCATCTGATCCGCCGAGTTATTTTTTCGTTGGATATGTCATCACGATTTCATATTTGGCTGACTATCGTGCAGCCTTCACTTCTTACGGTGCCTTCTGGATGTCATACGCGACGATCTTGATCCCCGGAAGCGGCGTCCTCGCCGCGTACGGCGACAAGATCGACGAACTGTCGCAGGCACTTGGCATCTACCTGATCACATGGTTTGTCTTGACCTTTTTGTTCCTGTGAGTCTCGGTTCCCAGCTGTCGGAGATGAATGGAGCTAATATGTCTCGCTAGCATCGGTTCCCTCCGTCGCAACCTTGGCTTAGTCGCCTTGTTCCTTGCGCTCTCTATCACCTTCCTTCTGCTCGCGATTGGCAACTGGACTGCTAGCGTATCGATCGTGAAGGCTGGTGGTGCTTTCGGTATCGTGACGGCCTGGATCGCATACTACGTTGGTCTCAGTGACCTGCTTGTCAAGGGCGAGAGTTGGTTTACTCTTCCCGTGGGCAACATCCCGCAAGGACCAGCATACTAGTTGGGTGATGGGTTTTTGTTCATGGTCTGGTACTCTTGGACGGTGTCTCTCGCTTTGGAGAGACTAGACGCCTGTTATATTGAACGGTCACTATCTATCTCGAACGGCTAGAGTACCTTTCATATCCTTCCATATCCATTTCGTATATCTTGTTTGGTTTCGCTGTAGCCTCTTCCATGGAGGTCTTGCAACCGCCACCGTGCTGGAATATGTATATTCCAATATAACATGTTTGTTTGTATTCAGTACAGAGTGCCTCTTAGTCGCATGCTGTGGTGTAATTTGCCAAGTAACCATGGGGTAAAGAAGTCTTCGAATGGAAGTAGATGACATTCATTCGCGCCCACTGACGAGCGTCCGCGCTTGCATTTACTAGTACTAGTCGTGACTTGCATTGTGACCAGTCCTAGTCGACGCCGGCACAAACCGAAACTCCGCTTGGCCTTCCTTTTCCTTTTGTGCGCGCTTGTTGCTGATTGTTCCAGGCCGTGTTGATCAATTTTCTTTTTTCTTCTTCGCCATCATGTCTTCCAATCTCCCCATCGCGCATGGCGATATAACCGCTCCGACTCCACAAAACACACCTTTAAATCTAGCCCCGATTGCGCAGGGCCTGTCGCGTCCAACCGTACCCGCAATCTCTGAAGATAATGAGCAAGAAGAGGATGAAGGTGATGCCACCCTCCCTCCCGGTGCCCAAAGCGCCATGCTTGGATTGGTCCACAATCGTCTCTCCGATCTCGTCGGAAAAAGCTCTGGCTACATCGAAAGTCTCCCCACAGAGGTGAAAAAGAGCATCGAGGCCCTCAAAGGCGTCCAGGTAAAGCAAAACGAGCTGCAGAACCAGTATAAACGCGAGTGTTTGGAACTCGAAAAAAAGGTACGCCCGAAGCCGTCTTGCTTTGCTTGTATGCACGATCGCATCATTCATGTGACTCGGTTCGTCCCGTGGTAGTACCTCGAGCTGCAAAAGCCTCTCTATGAGCGACGAGATGCCATCATTTCGGGTTCAGAAGCTGCTACGGCCGAGGAGATGGATGCTGGCATTCAGTCGTCGCTCAAGGATAATCCAGACTACACGCCACTCGCCAAGGATCCCCCAACTGGCCCGGCTGCCATCCCAGAGTTTTGGCTCACGGCTCTTTGTAATCACATTGGCATTGCAGACCTCATCACAGAACGCGACAGGGGTGCTCTCAAACATCTCATCGACATTCGTCTCTCTTACGTCTCCAGCGGTGAACCCAAGCCTGGTTTCAAGATTAGCTTCCATTTCAGCCCCAACGACTACTTTGAGAACGACATTTTGGACAAGACTTATGTCTATCAGGAGGAAGTCGGATACGGCGGCGACTTTGTCTATGACCGTGCCACCGGTACAGACATCAAGTGGAAGGAGGACAAGGACCTGACCAAGGAGTTCGAGATCAAGAAGCAGCGGAATAAAAGTCGGTCTTTCTTGTCTATCCCACTCGAAGAAGTGGCATGCTAATCATAACCGATCAGACACTAACCGAACACGCTTGGTGCGCAAAGCAAAACCCACCGACTCCTTCTTCAACTTCTTTAGTCCTCCCATTCCTCCCGTGGATGACGAAGATCTTGATGAAGAAGAACTCGAAGAACTCGAAGCAAAACTCGAGATGGATTACCAGATCGGCGAAGATCTCAAGGAAAAGGTGAAGACCACTCGTTTTTCCTTTTGTCTTTGCCCTCATCCACCCCAGATAATTCCTCGTGCCATCGACTACTTCACTGGCAAAGCCCTCGAGTATGACGCGCTGGAGGACGATGACGAGTTTGACGACCTTGACGAGGACGATGATGATCAATTCGATGACGATGTATGACCCTCCAGCCCCGTGCAATGTTTGACCCGCACACCT
>JBBPMK010000176.1:0-43795 GCA_038090295.1 Boletus semigastroideus
CCTCGGGTTGTATACAGGTATGTTTAGTTCGTCTACCCGTTATTCATCGGTTCTGTTTTTCTGGAGTCCATATGGCTAACGCGCGTTGAATAGTGTTAACCTATATCCCCGTTAGCGCTGTTCAAGTGGGCATCTCAAATAATTTTGCATTCTATTTCATTGCTATTGCGAATGGTGCCTCTGCTTTCGGACGGATTTCAGCTGGAATATTAGCGGATCGATTTGGTGAGTCTCAAACTACAAACAGACTATCTCTTGAATTTGGTGTTGATGCGCAAGCACAGGTGCTATCAATGTCATGTGCCCATTCATCGTCGTAGCGGCCATTTTAACGTTCATATGGCCGTTTGTGACGGACAAAACTACCCTCATAGTGATCGCTGTGATATATGGGTGCGTAGAACCCAGTACCATCGCTTTCAATGAAGCTGATCGTGCTGTCCAACAGGTTTTCGTGTGGGACCTACGTTTCCCTTCTCCCGGTACCTGTCATGGCCATGGGTGCCGTTGGCGATGTTGGTCGGCGCGTCGGGTTGTTCTTGAGCTTTGCTGCCTTTGGTGCGCTCGGTGGCCCTCCGATTGCTGGTGCAATCAATTCCGCGACAGACGGCTTCCAGGCCGTAGGATGGTACGCTGGTAAGCGCTTCGGACTTCTACGCTAGGCATGGTTCTCAGTGCGATTCAGGTGGAATCCTATTGTTCTCTGTGGGTTTGCTGTCGTTGGCGCGGTATCTTCATCTTGGCCAGCTGGCAGGAAAGTTCTGAATCATTGGAGCGCATTTATTGTACAGTATGTATGTAATCGATAGATGGTGTGGATAGCATGCATGTAGGGATACAATGTATGATTTATATATACAATGTGAATGTGCATCCTCGACACCCGAGTGCGCGTTAGTACAGCCCAAGGTCCACGCAAAACTTTTGGCAGAAGGGATGGTGTGCGAGCCGACGCGCTTGAATCAGTCCGTTCAAGGAATCGCTCGTGACAGATCCGACAGATCAACCTTGTCCAATTGCTGAATGGATGGTCTCCATTTCAACTACGAGAAATGTGACGACGGTTTGACGGCCCGGGAGAAGGACGAACATGATCCAAAAGAATATCCCCGACATAAATTGTGCAAGCGTTGCGCACGACAACGATACAAACAGACATCACCAAGTCACTATGGCAAGATCCCATAACGAAAATATTTACAAGAAACGAACACCCCAAATGCCTTGTCTCAGACATTCGGCAGTGGGGTGATTTTGTCGCCAGTGGGTTTAGGAGCCGAGCGATACTCCTTATCCTGTGCAGTGCAGGACTGTCCTGTGGACACGCTTTGCGACCCAGTTGGCGTCCAGCACACTGAATCAATCTGTGTGGATATTGAAGCGAGAAACGCGAGAGAACACGTTGCATAACCAACCACTATGCTTTGAGTAATGCCGTCCACCTCTCTCATGAGTATTTCACGGGTGAGCAAGGTGTCCATGAGCGTCTTGGAACAAAAAAAGTAATCAGACGGCGCCTTCTATCGCATCGAGTCAACTTACATTTGTGTAGATACGGCCGATAGGAATGGAAAACATTCCGAACAGGTTCGTGTCAGGCAGAAAGACAAAGAAAATCAGAATGCCCAAGGAGAAGAGACTGGCGAAGAAACCAGTCTGGATGGCACCACGAATAAGTCGGTTCAGAATCGTATCCGTCTTGCGGAAACCAGTTCGCGAACGGGCGAAGGCAATCACCAGTGTAGCTAGCCATCATAAGTGAACACTTCACTCTGATGTCATGTGAGTCGAACGAACGCACTAGTAATGAACGTGTCCACAGCAACCTGCACGGATAACCATGTAACCACAAGAGGTGTGATACGCGGTAACTCAGACAAACTAGACAACTTGGATCAGTTCGATACAAGATAGCAGACATGATACATACACCTTAATGAGCCAGCCCTTCACAGTAGTAACCATACCGAGAATAAATGAAAGGGTGGCCAGAAGGATGGCCATACCATATAGGATATTGCTCTTTGTCAAGCGCGAAATTCTATGACACGGAAGTTCAGTTTCATGCTGAATTTATGTACGAGTCGACGTGCCTGGTCGCCAGATAGATGTGCGTCACTATAGCGGCAAGCGCAAAACCACCGGGGGTGAACGCGTATGGCCATGGACCCACTTCGAACACCGTGACCACAAGGTTGGAAAGATAACGGTTGTTACTGACATGCAAGAGCTGCTGGATTGTCGTAGTTTTCCACACTATAATGCACTTAATGGCAATAAGAAAGATAGTTGACGAGAACGTACGTATAAGACCACGCCAAATAAATCGCCCTTTGAAGATAATCGACGATTTCCAGCAAACAAGATTGACGACACTCACGAAGCACTGTGGAATGTATCCAAAACGAACAGAAAGAAGACCATGCACCTATTATAAGCTGTTCGTCAAAAATGTTAGCTCTTCGTAGGATAGCAAACCAACTTTATCGCCCGCCGATCATTGAATTCTGGAAGGAATGATGATTATGAGGTATTCTTCCTTGCTGACTCTACTCACTCGTCTGACAATATACAGCAAACTGATATATGACGAGCCCGTACAGGAAGGTGTTGACTGATTCCGCAACGAATCAGATGAGGTCCGCAAACAGCGTCCATGATGCTAGCGCGCACTTACAAAATATGCCCACTAGGAGCGTGCCTGTCAACCTGTCAGTAATTGCACGCTTGGGCATGTCGTCGCATACCAATGGTTTTGGCATATAAACCCATCGATTTATCGTTTGTGTCGCAGAAGTGGTATGAGAGTAGGGTAATGTGATGCCTCCGCACCACACCTGTTCACAGGGAAGATATACCCAGGAAGAACCTAAATCCTTCGCTTGATGTGCTAAAACAGTTTACCAAAATGAGATAAGGCCAGTGTCAGTAAACTAGGCGCAATGAACAATTCGCTTTCAGCGGAAAAAAGTTTCTTGTTCGTCAGGGAACCTATTATTCAATCAATGATGGGGCTCAAAACCTTCGAATGACCTGGACGACGTTGCCAGGTGATACCCTGCTGGACAGCCTTGGAACTTGGATCAGTGACGGAGAATTCATTGAGGTGACGACCAAGAACATCAAAACGTTTCACTTACGGAAGGCTTGTGCGTTCTTGGCGCTCGATGCTGTGAATCAGATTCGTTATGGAGGGATGCATGTGATGCTGGCACTGCGTAGAATTTTTTCTAAAGTCGACTTCCGCATAAAAATATCCCTAGCCTTGCCGTGTACTAGTCAGGTTGTCGTCCCCCCATGTTGAATTTCTGATCGAACGACTCGAAGGGATAAGTAGACATGTTTTGAAAAGGAAAATTTCTGGCAGAAATCAAGTCAATGCCACTGGCCTGATGGCGTCCAGTTGGTCAAAAACTCTACTCAGTTAACCCAATACGCAGATTAGCCGTGATGTACGAAGGCGGCTGGATGCTTGACCATTGTGTACTGAGACAGACTCTTGTCCGAGTAAGGTGAAATGCATCTGTGGGAAACCTGCGTCTCAAGACTCTCAACGCCGTTCACCGCAGCCTCAGTGCCGTAGCTACACTGACGTTTTCTTTTGGCTTTTTATCTACTTCCGAAGGTCACGGTGGTATGTTCATTTACATCCGGAATCTAGTCGTAAGGTAGAAGTTATTTCAAAGCGACTAACATCAATGCAGCTGTGTGACAGTGCTCGATGTTCAGTGGTCACTTTGAACTACCTCTACCTTACATGGCTGGCAGGCCCTTCTTGGTCGGTATCAACATGGTACGCATCAGGACAGCAACATTCCATTCGGTAAAGGTTGAGGTGTAGTCCGAGTGCCAGCTCGGACCCCGTCAAGTTGGATTGCAACGGATACGCGACTCCGACACATAAGGTGGCATTCGTGGGTCAATAACCTTTATGACTATTTATTTCATGGGCAAGTGGCTTTCGCGCCAATTCAATATCTCCTTCTGCTTACATCCATTGATAATCCCAAGTTTGAGCCTGTGAGCTCCGCAAATCAGTGGACGAGGTACATTGACTCTTAGATCGAGTTCGTCACTCTGGGGTTAACAGAATATGCCCACCCTATCGCGTATCATCATCTTATTTCGCAGATGCCAAGGCTGATGGGTTGAACATTGTGCCCCATCAAGGTAGATACTTTACTGAAGTAATCTAATGGAAGCGCGACCATCGCGCGATTTCTGTTACAGTATCGCACCCTCACTGTCTGCAGAACCTTTATT
Organism: Boletus semigastroideus; assembly: GCA_038090295.1. NCBI lineage: Eukaryota > Fungi > Basidiomycota > Agaricomycetes > Boletales > Boletaceae > Boletus > Boletus semigastroideus. The sequence goes on from JBBPMK010000176.1 coordinate 4,264, forward strand.
CCGCCTTTCCATGTTTGTCCCGTTACCCGGCAAATCCGTGCTCCGCCGTATCAAATCTGAGATAGGCTAGAATGGTGGTTTCCAAACCAAAGTGTCACAATTTGACCCTGTTTCTTCTGAGCAGGCCACAATGTGGAAGGGAACGGCGACCTACCTCATTTACGAATCATCTTTCGACGGCAGTCCTCCATTCGGTATCGTGCGATCCAAAACATCAATCTCCACGTCGTCATTGGGAAACGTCATAAGGCCTGGACAGCCACGAAGAATGATCTACATGGGGGGACTTGTGTTAGACCCTTCTGCGACGATTGATGGTCCCGCCAAGTCAGCATGTCCGATAGCGTAATCGATCTATGGACCTACATCAGCAAACCAGCCTTTTCAAGTTACAGCACTCACAGATTGCTGTGCTCTATAAGCGTCTATACAACCTGCACAGACATTGTGGCTGTGTGATCTTCAATTCCATGAGTTTCGTCTCACACCACAGGTAGCACAGACCTATACAGTAAATACCAATTGGTGCATGAAAAGTGTAGTTACAAAAAAGTGTACTTAGTTCGGGACTTCGACAAAATTTTGAATGCAAGGTCACATGACTTCGAGCGAGGCCAAGCCACAGGACCACTGCCATTACTTCTGACCTGCCACTTCCTGCACCCCTCTCGACGTGTCGACAAGCCGAACAGTTCATTCGGACGCAACTGCCTCCACCTGGACCCTTCCTGAGCTGCATCAATGAGCCCAATGGCTCATTCATGCACCCGCACCCTTCATGGACCCTCCTGACGTGCTGACAAGCCAAATGGCTTGTTCGACCTGCCCGCGCCACTCCTAGAACCTTCCTGACACGCTGGTGAACCAAGCAGCTTGGTCACTGCCCACCTGCCTCGTTTGGACCCTTTCAGAGCCATCGACACGGTGGCCTGCCGCCTGGATCCCTCCTGACGAGTCGATGAGCCTGACGGCTCGCTCAACGCATCCACCTCTCATCTGGACCCATCCTAGCGGACCAATGGACCTGCCGGCCACCCAGACCTGTCCAATCGCGTTGACGAACCCAACGGCTCATTCGACACGCCCTCCTACCTTCTGGGCCCCTCCCGAGGCATCGACGAGCCCAACAACTCGCTCGATGCAACCACCTCTCACCTGGATCCATCCCTCCTAACGCGTCGACGAACTCAACAGTTCGTTCGACCCACCCGTCCACCTCCTTGATGAGCCGATCGACTCGTTTGACGCACACGCCTGCCTGGACCCGTCCCTCCCAACGCGTTGACGAACTCAACAGTTTGTTCGACGCACATGCCTGCTACTTGGACCTGTCCCAACGCGTTAACGAACTCAACAGTTCATTCGACCTGCCTGCCCGTCTCCTGGACCACTCTCGAAGTGTTGATGAGCCGATCGACTCGTTCGACGCACACGCCTGCTGCTTGGACCCGTGCCAACGCACCCTGCCCCCCCAACATGTCAACGAACTCAACAGTTCGTTCAACACACCCGCCCGCCTCCCGGATCGCTCTCGAAGCGTCGATGAACTGATTGACTCGTTCGACACACGCCTGTTCCCTGGACCCGTCCCAACGCATTAACGAACTCAATGGTTTGTTCAATACGCCCACCCTCCTCCTGGACCCTCCCAAGCTGTTGATGAGCCCAACGGCTCACTCAGTGCCCCCACTTGCCACCTGGACCCCTCCTGCTGTGTTAACGAGCCGAATGGCTCGCTCAACGGACCCGCTTTCCCCCTGAGCCTGTCCTAACGCGTTTATGGACCTGCCCACCTCATGGACCCCTCCAGGTGTGTCAATGAGCCCAACGGCTCATTCGATGCACCTGCTCGCCCCTTGGACCCCTTCCTAGCTGATGAGTCGAATGGCTCCATTTGACGTGCCCTCCCACCTCAGTTGAAGACCCTGGCAACCACACGGCAACAACAGTGACACCACCAACCATCATTCATGCCATTATCACCACCATCACACCGAGGACGATGAGGACAGCAGGAAGACAACACCGAGACCCGGCTCTAGACCCATCCACCAGCCACCCCACTCGCTCGTTCTGTCTTGCATTACTATTAGTCTACGTACATGTACGGTGTATTAAATACATTTAATATAATTTGATTCTACTCTACTGGGACTGTGGTCAGACAGTGATGTATAGAACTGTGGATCTCTGCATTACTAAGTACCTTAAGGTCTGTGAGACTACACAATTCTGTGTGACTCTGTACAGACAGGTTCTGGTTTGCTGATGTAACCGGGTAAGTACGAATACTATGTATTGCGGGGAGTCATCGACTGTTTGATGATCTTACTCGGATTAACAATAACCTCTCGAAGGAAGCCTAAAGGGAAGCAGCTATGAGCGAAAACTAGTCACACGAGTTCATAGGGAGACTTTTAACCCCAGACTAGTCACGCTGACACAATATGTTTTACGAGGGAGAGTCAACGCACATTTTGGATGACTTCGAGGATGCAACATTCCCTGGAAGGCCTCAAAATGTCGATAGACGATGGCTTGAATTCGCATCCGTTTTATATGTCCGTCAAGTATGATACATATCGTTCGACATTATATGTTTCTAACTATGCAATTATGATACAATCAATGCACCCCCCATTAAATTTTTTTTTGGATCTCGAAACGAAATTGTCCATGAAACGATTGTAAACGTAGGCGAAGGTCGACCAAATTCGCTGGCCGTGTGGTCTAGGATGTTCACAGGCCTAGCCGCACAGGTTAGTTCAGACTTCCTGTGGAACAGTCTTGCCTTCTTCATGTTCGGACGAGGACTCCTGACCGCTTCCTTGTACATTAAGCTGGATGTTAGTCGTTTGGGCCGTCAAAGTGGATCGCCCCGGACGAGCGGGTGCCCAACTTAATGAACTGGGCTAGATAGAAATAGGAGATCAAGCCTCAAGGATGGTCATGTGCAACTCACCTCTCCGCGAAGGTGGTCCGTCTGATCCATCTTTGACCTGATGAACTCGCGAGCGAGAAGAGTGTCCAAAAGGGTCTTGCAAAGGGGTGTCAAGTTAGCGAAAGACGATCTTTTCATATGGCATATAAACTCACATTTGTGTAGATGCGACCGATAGAAACGGCGAACATGCCATAGAAATTCGCATTCGGGAGAACGATAAAGGTAACCAAGTCACCCAAAGAGAAGATTCCAGCGAAAAGACCAGTCTGAATAGCACCCCGGATGAGTGTGTTGAGAACCGAGTCCATCTTGCGGAAACCAGTTCGTGAGCGGGTGAATATGATGACCAACGTAACTGCTACTTGTAAGTGCCTTCAAGCTGTATAGATTAGAATAAACGAGCGCACCCGTGATGAACGTGTCCACCGCGACTTGGGTGGATAACCAGGCGATCACGAGTGGATTAATACGGGGTAGCTCAGAATTACTAGACGACATTGATCAGCTTAAATAAAGTATAGCTGTATAAAAACGTACATGTGGATGATCCAGGCCGCGACTCCGCAAGAAAAACCCAAAAGAAACGAAGGAATAGCTAGCACAATGACCACACCGTACAGAAACATGCTATTGGTCATACACCAAATTCTGTGCAGCGTTTCGAGTCAGTCTGGATGGCATAGGCGTACCTGTATACTTACCTATATCCTAGATATATTTGTGTCACAAAGGCAGCGAGTGCTGTACCAATGGGTGTAAATGGGTATGGCCATACACCCGCTGCGAAGGTTGTAAGGATCAGATTGAAGAGGCAACAGAATCACTTGCTTCCTAGCGCGACTGGATTGGCATAATTTGTAACACTATGTTGCACTCAGCATGAATAGCCACGGCAGTTGACAAACAACGTACGCATAGTACCATGCCATATATATGATTCTATAGAAACAGTTGTCAAATGCCCGAGAATCAGGTCAATAATACCCACGCGACACTGTGGAACGTGTCCAGAATGAAAAGGAAAAAAACCATATGCCTGAAATTGATTGTCAGAGCATGAGCGCGTGGATCGATGGTTGACCCACTTCACCGCTGGCTGATCGTCGAACTCTAGAATGAGTGCATGAGCTAATGTGAAAACTTTGTTGTGCCGTTTACTCGCTTGTCCGATAGTACGCCGCGAACTGGTACGTGACAAGGCCATACAGGTAGGTATTGACTTGGTTCACATGGATGGGTCAGTCGGAGCCCGAGACTGACATTGATGGGAGAACTTACAGAATATGCCGATCAAAAGTGTGCCTATCATTCGATCTCATCAATGATGGACAATTGGGAACCACGTTGTGCGCACCGAGAGTTGTGTCATAGATGCCCATTTTGCGTTCGAGTGAAAGGTAGGACGAGTGAGAAACGGCTTCGCTGGGCGCTGGAGGATGGTGGCAAGAACTCAATATAAGGTAGACGTCAGACAGATCTAGCAAACCTCGAGGACCCTGAGACACAAGGTTCTAATTCAGGGAAAAAAGTTGCACTGACGAGGTTTGTGTGCTCACACGCCATAGTATTACAGGAACCGTCTGGATTCATTCATTCGTCAGCCATCCTATTCAATGGGATGAGTTCAAAACTTTGAGCACGGCTTATCAAGTAACCGAGAGATAACGTTACATAAGTGGTCTCATTGTAAGTGGCACTCAACTGCGAGCATCGGACCGCCCAAGTACTACTAGTACATAGGTGGCAGTTTCTCGGCTGCTTCTTGGGTGAAAGACGTAAAAATCCAGAAAGAGCCACCATGACTAGTACATACCAGTATTGGAGCTGACGCGTCGTGCCCGATAACTTCCGTGCGCAGCCCGCATTGTGAGGCGGAATGGATGACCCGCGAGAGTGCCAGTGGCACGCATTGACACGCGAGATGTTAGGGTCGCCATTGTCAACGTGCAAAGGGCCCAAATAACGAAAGGATGGGGTCACGGCACAGCGCTGGAGACACACGGTGTTCCTGGAGCGCCGTGAAGATTGCGGGCACAGCCTGGACAATGAGTTACTTCCCGTCAATGGTAGCCTAGCACAAAACAAAAGTTGACTGCTTCCGAATGTATTTTCCCAGTGTGCGAGTCGACCAGAATCTAAGCGATACCACTGGAGCAATTCGTTCCGTGGTCCACGGAGAAAAGATGAGGCGCAAAGGGCGTAGTATGGTGTAAGCTGAGACGGCTCTTGCCGGCCCATCAACATTGCCTTTGATTATATTCTCGACAAGGTGACTCGCTGAACTTTATGATCTATTCAATCAGAACGTTATCTCACCTAATCTGAACCCAAACTGTGTAGCCTAACCATCGGGAGAGACCTCAATAAGTACAGGCGCTTTGTATACACTCCACGTGGGTTTTGGTACAAATTTTGCTCAGGTGATAATCACATCCGGGGAAAGGCAGCCGCCAGTGCCTACCCAGCTTTTGAGGGATACAGGCTCAGATATTACTCAGACCGACTGTTTCGAGCGGCCTGCCCCACCCGCACAATACGATTCATCATACGTTACTTGTGTAGCCTGCAGTTGTCCGTGTTCTGCGGGGTGTATACCGCTCGACTGGATCGCCGCATCGGCTAGCGACCAGTCAAAGGGAGCCTTGAATGTCGACTCTCCCTGTCTGGGCTATTAGAGTCAAGCGAAGAACGTGCGTATAAAACGTACCGCGCGCACTCCATTTATAGCCCGCAGTTTTGCCTTGAGAGATTCGCGAGTCATAAGGTTATCCATGAGCGTCTTCCAGAATGGACCAAGTCAGCAAATAGCACACCCTCTTTATGAAGAGGACCGATCACATTTGTGTAGATGCGACCAAGGGGAATGGCGAACATGCCGTAGAGATTCGTGCGTGGAAGGGTGACAAAGGCGATCAGATCACCCAGTGCAAAGATGGTCACGAAGAGACCTGTCTGGATAGCACCCCGGATAAGTTGGCTTAATATTGTGTCGGTTCTGCGGATACCAGTTCGTGAACGATAGAAGACGACGACTAACGTTGCTGGTCATTGTGGATAAGCACCCTCCTACGTATGTTAGGATGTATGAACGCACTGGTGAGGAATGTGTCTACAGCGACCTGTATGGACAACCATGCAATCACGAATGGCGTGATGCGAGGTAACTCGGATTCACTACACAGTTCAGGTAAGTTTAACAAACCATCTCAATCACGAAACATACAGTTTAATGAAGTAAGCTTCGATGCTGCATGTCGTGCCCAGAACAAAAGAAGGGATCGCCAATAAGATGACCACGCCATATAGGTAATTGTTGTAGGTAAAACGCCAAATTCTACACCGTGATTGAGTTTTGGATCAGGACAATAAACGCCTACACTTGCCTGAATCCTAGGTAAAATTGCGTCACCAACGCGGTGAGCGCAGTAGTAACGGGGGTAAAAACATATGGCCATATGCCCGCTTTGAGGGTTGTCAGGTCCAGGTAAGGTAAAAAAAACTACGAGTTCTTGCCTGCAAGAGCAGCTGGGTTGTCATAATTCGCCACACTGTGACGGACTCGGGGTGTGTAGACGCAAAGAGCAACGAGGGTACGTACGTATAGTACCATGCCATATACACGGCACTATGGAGCCAAGTGAGTGATTGTGCAACCACAACCTCAGTGATACTCACGAAGCACTGTGAAACGTATCTAAAACAAACAGGAACCCCACCATACGCCTGGAATCACTTGTGAAACACGCATACCCATCAATCGCTAAAAGACCAACTTTATGGCTGGTCGATCATCAAATTCTAGATCAGAGCATGAGATGTAGCAGAATCGTCCGTATATTGTCAACTCACTCGTCCAGTAGTACGCCGCGTACTTGTGAATGACTAGGCCATACAAGAACGTATTGACTGGAATCACCAAGCATCAGCCAGAATTAGCCAGATGACACGTTTCCCGGTAACTCACGGAATATGCCCACCACGAGTGTTCCTATCATTCGATACTGTCAATGAAACTATTGCATAAGCCACGCACCCCATTGAACGCACCGATAGTTGTGTCGTACGAGCCCATGTTAGATATAAACCGCCGAGTCGAAAAGGGCTGTTCGGTACAAATTCGGTAGGGGACGGGGTGGGGGGATGACCCGGTCCCACTTTCTTTATGATATACTCGTGGCGGAGTCTGATTCCCCACATGTTACAGTATCGGCGCATATTGTACCAAATGCGCCTTGACCCCGTACGTCGACCGTTGAGTTTCCGCCGTGGTAAATCCAGAATACTTCCTTCCTATCGGGAATAACAGACGAACTTCCAGGCGATCAGATTCCTTTTCCGTGAATTAGAGAATAATAGTGTATGCACCTTCCCATCGCCCTGACCTGATCAACTTGGGAAAGCGTCCCACCGGTCCCGGTGATCGCACATTGGGGGCGATGACCATTTGAAACTAGTGATTCAATCCCAAATTCAAAGTCCGTGTTTTGCCGGCGCTATAATATATTTTGCCAGTCCGAACGTCGGGTCCGGGGGGTCTTCGTAGAGACTAAAGTGACCGCGGTAAGGCGTACGAACCAGGCGTAAACAGCACTTATTTGTAATCACCATCTAGAACGATTTTATTGAGTCGTCTGGGTCGGCAAGACATGTCGTGAGGACGGAGTTGAAGCGGAGGTGAATCTACCACTATTCCCTTGCAGAACGGTGGAGCGGTCTGGAAATTCGCGCAAGAAGGGCTTTGAATACGCATCTCCGACTGAAGTTCCCAAAGTCATTTATTGCAACTCCGCCACAAAAATTGTTCGGCATCCTGGCGCAGCTATGTCTCGGATTTGAACTCCGAATATCGGACGCTCCATCGTTCGAGCACCAAAGTTTACATAAGGCACTAACTATCATAGGCACCAGTGCTAAGCGTTGATCTGGCAGTGATATCCATTGGGCTCGATGACGCCACGGGAGGGGTCCAGGTGGCAAGGCGTGTGCGTCGACTGGCCGTTGGACTAGGGTCCACGTGATGGGTGGTGGTGTCAAACGAGCTGTTGGACTCGCTGATGCCACAGGAGAGGTCCAGGCAGCAAGTGGGCACGTCGAATGAGCTGTATCGATGTGCCCGGAGAGATCCAGGGCCCACGTGCGGGCAAAGGAAATGAAGAACAGTTGTTCCATCTATTCAATCCGTTTTTTCGTATCCAGGGAAAGACCTAGGGGCTAATTGTATTGAATTTCGACAGAAATCCGTCCCTATGGGACTCGACGCGACTCTGGCTCATTGTAATTGCCTTCGCGATTTGAATGTTCAGTGCCAGTATTTTCACCTACCCTTGGATACAGCACTCATGTACCTAACTCCCCAGCTCCTTTAGCCCAATTCCGCAGTAAAAAGTATAACCGCCGAGATCGAGCACGGCACTTGACAGTCGAGGCTCTTTGCGTATACATACTTCAAATTACTCAGATCAGTAACTCCATTTCCGGCGGCACGATGGGTCACCATGGCGAGCCAACATGTCGCAAACTTCGTTGGGTCCTGCTCGGCTGATTTCGCATATTTCGTGACGGACTTCTTCCGTCGGAGCGGTTCGCGTTGGCAGAGCAGCAACGCGAGTAAGTTACGTAATACTGTGATTCTAAGATGGTCTGACCACCTTTCGCTAGCACGCGCGACGACCAAACAGGCTTTCTGCGGGACTTTCCGTGTTCAAGTATTCATATTGGTATCGGCGCTTGAGAATTGATTCCGCCAAACCCTGTGGCACTCGGCGTCGGTGCCATTAGACCCTGCAACGAATGAAAGTTTCCGGAGGCACTGATGTCAGAGAAACAGGGTCTAAACCTTGTCATGGACATTCAATTGTACATGGCTCACAATTCCCAGATGAGGGCTGTGCCGTACCTGTACGGGAGTCTGCGGTTGACTTTTGCGGAACAAAGCAACTATATACACACAGCATTAATGGCTTGCTTTGAAATGAGACGATACCCTCGAGTCTCAGAATCGGATGGAACCTGGCTGAATGGGTATTCATGGGTAATGTGTTCGTATTCAGCCGGGAATGGGGATCGAGCGCCTGGACGACTTCCAATCGAATTCTGGGTCACAAACTTGAAGTGCTGGGTGGGCCCTTGATGGTGTAACAAACGGCGTTGCAACGTCGAAACTTTGGGAACGCAGGTCGTTCGAAGGGTGCATAGTTTCAGTTTTTGGTGGGTAAGCTCGCCCCGCCCATAACATGCATCATGAGGCACTGAAACAAGGACTACACTGAGATTCACACTCAGACGAACCAGATACAAGATTGAATGGAACACAGGAAATAATATCGGCCCCCGCCTCTCAGCGGAACAAAAGCCAACTCCAAAACTGACCTTTTACTGCTGCTTCGCTTCCCGTTCTAGCTTGCGTAAAGTCCGGCGGCGAACCTCTTTACAGATCTTGTGGGCACGAGAAATGGACCTGGATTTCCACCCGAAGGCATTCGTGAGGTAATCAATCAGCGCGTGGCTCCAGAACGGTGTGAAGGTTTCAGGTCGGTCAGTCATGACTGCTCCGCACGACAGTCCGATTTTGCTCAATGTAGAACGAACGTAGGTCGCAGGCGTGGGGACAAGCATCGAGGGTTTACTGATCTTTGTCATTTTCGAGACCTGCGAGTACTTAGCAGATAGCAAAGAGGGAGAGGTGCCACATACAACAAAATAGGTGTTTAGATTCTGCACGATGATATTGTATGAGCGGACTTCCTCTGCGAGCGCATCCGTGAAGGTCTCTATGAATGCCTTGGTACCAGAGTAAGGCGCAAGCATAGGGGATCCAACCGCCCCCGCAATAGACCCGTGGTTCAGAATTAATCCGCGTTTGCTACATCAACTCTCTTGTTAATATCACTGGATGTGCAGAGACGTAATCATCTGACCGTTTGATCATGCCAGGAAGCACAGCATGCGTGACGCGCATTGTACCATTGATATTGATGGTCACGATGTCTTCGTTGTCTTGTTCTGAAGTGTCGACGAAGTACGTTGGTATCGCGTGCGCTTTGCCAACATTGTTCACTATCATCCATGTCAATAATCTGTCGAACGAGCGGCCTAAAAAAAAGAAGGGGAAATAATTACCGAGAATTCCAATGTCCAAACTACCAAGAATAGATTTGAGTGCGGCTAGCGCTGCAGGATCGTTTGTGGCAAAGTCGATCAACTGAATTCGCGTCTGCACTTTGCCTGCGGTCTTGCTTGCTACAAGCAACCCATAAGCGACGACTGCACCTATGTCAAGTCAGACATACCAATTTCGTTTGCAACAGAGGTCAAGGCGGCCTCGTTGCGAGCGACGAGCAGGACATTGAAACCGGCTACACCCAACTGCACCGCAAATTCCTTACCAATACCGTCGGATGCACCAGTGACGACTAGATCGAGTCACGTCAGAACAAGGGAACAGGTTTTAGTACACGACAAACCCGCCCATGCGCCCTTGGTCGCGCCAAACTTTTCGAGCTAAGGACAAGACGCCGTGGGTGAGACTTGTTACGTGTTCCAACCTACAAACGCACGCTTTTACCGGGTAAAACAAATGTCTGGGCGAGAAAAAGGGATGTCTTGAGCAAGAAACGCCCAAGCGAGAATGCCCCGACAAAGAAAAGCAAATAAAAAGTCCATGGGCATTCAGAGACTATAATTTAATGACGTTTAAGGCCTGAATAGTATTCTCGGAGACAGCCACACCTCGTTCACGAAGCCAGGTATGAAGGCAATTGGATGATTGCATGTTGGTTCTTGTGCAAAACGTGAGCTCTCACCTCAAAGTCCGCTTCGGCTGACAAGGCAGTGCCTAGTGATGGACTGTGCGTAGCAAGGCACGAATGTCTTCGGACAACGTAAGGGGATGGCAGTGTTCCTTGTCGCCACCAACCGCAGCGCACCCGCACACTACCCGTTTCGCGGCCAGCGTACAGAGCGACGTCCGAAGACCGCTAGTCACTGCCAGTCTTCTCCTCCATAAAGAACCAAGTCAGCAGATAGCACACCCTCTTATGAAGAGGACTGATCACATTTGTGTAGATGTGACCAAGGGGAATGACGAACATGCCGTAGAGATTCGTGTATGGAAGAGTGACAAAGCTGATCAGATCACCCAGTGCAAAGATGGTCACGAAGAGACTTGTCTGGATAGCATCCCGAATACGTTGGCTTAATATGGCGTCGGTTCTGCGGATAGCCACGTTGGGGTGTATGAACGCACTGGTAAGGAATGTGTCCACAACGACCTGCAATGGACAACTGTGCGATCACGAATGGCGTGATGCGAGTTATGTAATTCAGATGCACTAAGCAGTTCAAATAAGTTTAGCAAACCATAATGAGGTAAGCTTTGGTGCTGCACGTCGTGCCCAGAACAAAAGAAGGGATCTACACCGTGATTAAGCTTTGGATCGCGACGACAAATGCCTACACTTGCGTGGACCCGAGGTAAAATTGCGTCACCAACGCGGTGAGCGCGGTAGTAACGGGAGCAAAGACGTATGGCCATGCGCCTCTTTTGAGGGTTGTTAGGCCTAGGTAAGATAAAAACCATGATTTCTTGCCTGCAAGAACAGCTAAGTTGTCACAATTCACGACAGTGTGACGGACTCGGGGAGTGAGGCGCAAAGAGCAACGAGTGTACGTACGTATAGTACATGGCATAGCTACGGAGCCAAGTCGACTTTCTGCGGAACTTTCCGTGTCTAGTGTTCATATTGAAATCGATTCGGCCAAACCCTGCGACACCCAGCGTCGACGCCATTAGACCCCGCAACGATCAACGTAAGTATTCATATTCAGTCGGGAATGGGGATCGAGCGCTTGAAATTCTGGGTCACAAAGCGCTGGGTGGGCCTTTGATGGTGTAACAAACGGCAGCGTTGCGATGTTGAAACTTTGAGACACAGGATATTTGAAGTCCGCTTGGTTTCAGAAGTTGGTGGGTAAAGCTCGCCTCGAGGTACCCGTAACGTGCGTCATGAGGCACTGAAACAACTAATTGAGATTCAAAAGTCGGACGACCACAAACAGTATCGAATGGAACACAAGAAATGGAATCGGTTCGCCTCTCGGCGGAACACAAGCCAACTCCGACACCAACCTTTTACTGCTGCTTCGCTTCCCGTTCCAGCTTGCGCAAAGCTCGACGACGAGCCTCTTTCAAGATCTTGTGGGAATAAGAGATGAACAAGGATTTCCACCCGATGACATTGATGACATAGTCAGCTAGCGCATGGCCCCAGTACGGTGTCAGGGTTTCAGGTCGGTCAGTCATGACCGCTCCACACGACAGTCCGATTTTGCTCAGTGTAGAACGAACGTAGGTGGCGGCCGTGGGAACAAACACTGAGGATTTCCTAATATTCGACATTTTCGAGACCTGCAAGTGCTTAGCAGATAATGAATGTGGGAGAGGAACCACATACAACGAAGTAGGTGTTGAGGTTCTGCACGATGATGTTGTGTGGGCGAACTTCTTCTGCGAGCGCATCCGTGAAGGTCTCTATGAATGCCTTGGTACCAGAGTAAGGCGCAAGCATAGGTGATGCAACCGCGCCAGCAAACGACCCGACGTTCAGAATCAATCCGCGTTTGCTACATTCAACTCTCTTGTTAGTATCACCGGATGTGTAAAAATATAATCCTCTGACTGTTTGATCATGCCAGGAAGCACGGCATGCGTGACGCGCATTGTACCATTGATATTGATGGTCACGATGTCTTCGTTGTCTCGTTGTGAAGTGTCAACGAAATATGTTGGCATCGCGTGCGATTTGCCAACATTGTTCACTATCATCCGCTGTCAGAAGAGCGAGCTAAAAAAAGAAGGGGAAGCATTTACCGAGAATTCCAATATCCAAACTACTAAGAGTAGATTTGAGTGCGTCTAGCGCTGCAGGATCGTTTTTGGCAAAGTCGATCAACTGAATTCGCGTCTGCACTTTGCCTGCGGTCTTGCTTGCTACAAGCAACCCATGAGCGACGACTGCACGTATGTCAAGTCAGACATACCAATTTCGTTTGCAACAGAGGTCAAGGCAGCCTCGTTGCGCGCGACGAGCAGGACATTGAAACCGGCTACACCCAACTGCACCGCAAATTCCTTACCAATACCGTCGGATGCACCAGTGACGACTAGATCGACTCATGTTAGAACAAGGGAGCAAGTTTTAGCACATGACGCACCCGCCCATGCCCCCTTGGTCGCGCCAAACTTTTTGAGCTAAGGAGAAGGCAGAATGAGACTTATTGCAACGTGTTCCAACGTAAAAACGCACGCTTTTACCGGGTAAAACAAATGTTTGGGCGAAAAAAAGGGACGTCTTGAGCAAGAAGCGCGCAAGTGAGAATGCCCCGATAGAGAAAAGTAAATAAAAAGTCCATGGGCATTCAGAGACTATAATTCAATGACGTTTAAGGCCAGAATAATATTTTCGGAGACGGACACACCTCGTTCACGAAGCCAGGTATGAAGGCAATTGCATGGCATGTTGGTTCTTGTCCAAAACGTGGAGAGTTCTCACACACGTCGATTATAATAATTTAAATTGAAACCCCCGCTCCTTCCTTTTGGGGAACCGAGGATGTGCACGTGACCCGTCACAATACGCGCCTCGACTCTCCGACCCGTCAACGAGCCCAACAGCTCGCTCGACACATGCACGCCTTGTCTCCCATGCCATCGACGAGCCGAATGAGTTGGCCGGCGCGCGTGTTCCTCGTCTGGACCCCTTCCTCCTCAGCGGTCGATCCCATTCGTGCCCCCTGACCCGTTGACGAGCCCAACGATTTCATCCGATGCACGCCGACCCCTCCTTTTGATGCCACACAACCCGTCAATGAGCCCAATGGACCCCCACCATCTTTGGGCACCCGTCAACGAGCAAGGTCAAATTTAGGCTCAGCTGCCAGCGCTTCCGAGTTGCCCGTTCATCCATCCATTAGCCGATTCCACTGATATCGTCAACCAACAACATGGCACTGCGCTACGGGCAAGTTGAAAGTTAGTTGTGCGGACAAACCTGCCCCGCGCATCGATCCGAGTCTCATATTAGTCGACCTTTCGCTTCTGCTCGACAACTCAACTTACACCAAATTTTCCTCGTTGCGTCTGCGGGGTAGGACATCTTAGGCTGTCTCTGGGTTCTCCGCGTATGTCTCTCCTTCAGCTTCTTTGGTCGCCCGAGGACCTCCGGATCTGGACCTATCTCAGTTTCTTTTATCGTATCTCTACCCCGGCGGCCAACTCCCCCAGCTGAGCACATGAGCAACGCCAAACGCCGCGGCTGTACTGTCCTCGATTTGATCTGTATGAGGGTGGCAATGACAGACCTCATCCGTGGCATGGCACCAACATCAAAGCATGGTATCACAGTCCTATTTGCGACCAGGGGCAGCTTCCGCTGCCAAGCCACCTTGCTGCTTGATGTTCCACATGTGCAACCCTGCTGAACAAAGCCCCTCTCCCCCCTCCGCTTATATTCCTCCCAGCAAACGGATTGACAGGCACAGGTTACAATACTAGATACATGGAGCCAGCCATGTACACTGCACAGTATGTAGCCTTCGCTTCGGCACCTGCGCTCGTCGCTCGAATCTGTATTGTACATGTACCCACTTCAAGTCTGAATATGTATCTATGGGAAGTGGGTGCAACGGGTGCGCGCATAGTGAGGTAAAGAGAGCAAAGGTGACGTTACGCTGTCGTTGCGCGACGAGGACGCGCGCCGCGTGCACGGCAAAGTGGAGAAGGCGAGGGCGAGAAGGTAGGGTGCGTGCGTGCACAAGAAGTGGGGAGAGCCAGAGGGACGGCAAGCCTCACGTTCCGAGTCGTCGCACTCATCATGTCATCGTGTGCGCAATGAGGCGTCGCCGTGCACGTAGCGGTGGGAGGGAATGTGGGTGGCATGGACACGCTAGTGTCATTGACGTGTGTGCGTCGGCAGCCTGCGTAGTGGCGGGAGGTTGTGCTGCGCGTCAATTGCACGTGCATTGGCATGGTGGTAGTACAGGTACAAGGGTGCCACAGACGTGGCGTTGTCGTCGTCCACGTCCGCATAGCGGTTGGAGGTGCGGTAGCGTGCTGTGCGTCACGTCGGGTGGATGCGCGTGGTGGGGCGGTTGTGGCGTGGGGACGGCGATCGGCATGTCATTGTTGTTACAGTCGCCGTCGCATGGGCCACGGTGGTGCCGGGCCATCAATGTGTATGGAGAAGACGGGGGTGTGGGTGTGGTGGGGCATAACGAGCACGGTGCACCTTACTATGCTACTTGGCATCGAGGAGGGCGAAGTGAGGACAGGCGAGAGCGAAGGAGGACGAGCAGGATAGTGCAAGCACCGTGACTGCGCCGTTGTGGGTGGCATGGCTCGCACTCGTGCTTGTCTTCATATAAGTGGGCAATGAACTTAGCTTTGTTCGATGTTAATGTCCAACTGTCACATCGGAAGGGGGTCGAGTTTTGGCGAACTGGCACAGTTTCTTTATGACATTCGACAGAACGTTGGCTCTCGAAGTTTTCTGCTGCAGATTGGACTCAAGTCAACCCACTGAGCGGTTCCAATTCAAAATTGACAACGAGGAGGAAAGTAGCCCTTTCCACTGTGCCCGCCAGTTCGTCCGCCCGAACGTCGTCAAACTGTTGTTGGCTCATTCTCGCGACCGATGGGTAATTAGCCGTTTGAATTGGGTATTCCAAGACACATCCTAGCTTGGTTGGTTGGTAATGATGACAATGTCGATGTTGACGTGCTGACCGGGATTGGGAATCCCAGACTCCTTCCCAATGACCATCAATCTCTGTATTCATCCCTACAAACTTCCCTCAGATGGTGTTGCAGCTGGCTGGGCGAAATATGTAAATGGACCTGCAGTCAATGTAAGCTCCTTCCCAGTTCCAGCGTTGACAGGTAATTCGATGACGGGGTTCCTTTGCTTTTCTTAAAAAGAAGGACGCATTCAGTGTTTCGCGCTTTCTGCGGCGATCTGGGAAGACTTATGTGGACGTGCATCTCATGGTTGCTCGGAGTCTTATATCTTGTGCACGAAGACGTGAAATCAGCCTTCCATCCTGTCTCTCGTCGACTCAATTGTCTCCCCCGTCTTGACTCAAGCTCTCACAACGATGAACATGTTGCCAACCTTCATATATGCTTGGCTTCTTGAACAAGGTCCGTCTGTCCGTCTCCAAACACGTCCTCACGCCATCTTTTAAATCTTGAGTTGTAGTTGATGGATGTCCTTGGACCTTCTTTCTATTTTTTCCTTTGGGATACTGACCACGGCACGTTTCTTGCTCAAGACATCGCTTGTCCTCGCCCAAACATTTGTAATTCCTGGTAAAAACGTACGCTTAGGCGTTGGATATAGGCATAGAGTCTCACTGCTGTTTGTTTCGCACTTAGCTCAAGGAATTTGGTGCAAGGGAGGGTGCTTGGGCAGGTACGTGCCAGTCCAGAACGAGCCTCACTTACACTTATCCAAACCCAACTCTCCCCAGTGGTTACTGGTGCATCCGATGGCATCGGCAGGGAATTCGCCCTCCAGTTGGCCGACGCTGGTTTCAGTATTTTGCTCGTCGCTCGCAATGAGGCAGCCTTGACTTCTGTTGCAGCCGAGATTGGTGTGTCTCATTTCCCGTTGCATTTAGCCACGGCTCACTGTTTGCGTTCAGAGAGAAATACTGCAGGAAAAGTCGAAACTCGAATTCAGTTGATTGATTTCGCAAAAAGTGATCCAGCCGCGCTCAACGCGTTGAAATCTGTGCTCCGTAGTTTAGACATTGGCGTCCTTGGTGATGGTTTTCTTTTTCTCATTTTACGCGCAGGACTGACGAACGATATTGATTAATTGTAGTGAACAACGTTGGTAAAGCATATGCGATGCCGACATATTTCATTGAGACAACGGAACAAGAAAATGTGGACATCGCATCAATCAATATCATTGCTGCCCTGCGCGTCACGCATGCCGTGCTTCCCGCTATGATCAGGCAGTTTGTCTTTCCCATGCTGTACATCCAACGATACTGACAAGAGACTTTGATGGAAGAAAACGCGGTTTAATTCTGAACGTCGGGTCTTTTGTGGGCCACGTTCCGTGTGCTATGTTTTCCACTTATTCAGGTACCAAAGCGTTCCTATCCACCTTCACGAGCGCGCTCGCAGAGGAGGTCCGTCCCCACAACATCATCGTCCAAGACCTGAATACATGGTTTGTTGTACGTCCTGTCTCTCCGCCGTTCGTTCCCTGCCCCATACGCACACGACCATAGGTCTCGAAAATGTCCAGGATCGCGAAATCGTCCATGTGGATACCTACAGCTTCAGCCTACGTCCGTTCCGTGTTGCGTAAAGTCGGTCTCTCGTGTGGCGCGGCGTTGAGCGACCGACCTGATACCCTCACGCCCTTCTGGGGTCATGCCCTGTTCGACTACGTCATCCATGCCATCGGCTCAAAGGCAGTTTGGATCACGTCCTTCCACACAATCATGAAAAACCATCGGCGGAGTTTACAGGAATTGGAACGGGAAGCGAAGCAATGGTAGAGGGTCTGAATCGGGAAATACCTTGGAGTGGGTTCGGTTGGGATCGTGATTCTGTTACTCGAATATCGATCGATTCCGTTGTTGTCGTCGGCAATATATCTCTGTTTTTTGTTGAACGTTGGATATTCGATCGGGTTCTTTGAGCCTGGCCTTGATACCACTCAGACCAAGATCGTTAGGACGTAGTTGGCGGGCATCAAAGAAGCAAACAACGTGTCATGTTACTCAAAGCATGGAGAAGGGACATATATTACTTGACCTACGTTCGGGGTCGGACTGCCAGCATGAGGAAGCCGGAGCTTCATTAGCTGGGCCCATCTGCCACACGGCCACAGATGTATCGTTAAGATTTCTACATAGATCGGACGAATTGTGTTGCTGAACTAGTTTCGCGCGACGAATTTAACTGCTTTTCCCGTGGAAGCCTATTCCAGCAGTTATTCTATCAGAGCGCAAGTGTGCATAGTGGGAAACGCACGGACGGAGGTGAACGTTTGCCACTCCAGTTGGATCAATCAGCTTGCTCCGAGTCTTGATAAGTTAAGACAGAACGAAAGCATACTTTCCACTTACGTTGACCCAGGTATGACTCGTTCTTCGAGTTGAAGAGATCATGCATCCACGAAGAACCAGCAAGGCGAAGATTTCGGGATTCTGGGGAAAACTAACATCTGTACGGTGTCCGCTCGTCCGTCAGCGATATAGGCAAGTCATAATCGGGACCAAGTGAAAGTCGCTACCGTCCGCATCTTCGCGCGGTAGATGGCAATTCTAGGCTAAGCCGAAGGCTGTGCCCAGAGCGACGTGAAGTGCCGACGCCGCTTCTCTTCTGCGGCCACCTCGCGCGTTGGGCAGCAGCAGCCCTCCTGGCTGCCCGCTTTTGCATCCCAGCGTGCTTCGTCGCAGCAGTCATCCTTGCTCCCCCCTGGAGCCACGGCATCACGGTCGTTCTACACACCGTCGATTGCCTCCCCGGGCGTGCCACCCTGGCACCGCCCGATGAGCAGCGTGTGAAATTGTGACCATTCGGGGACGACGTTGCTTTTGGCTCGTTCGCGACTTGGACTAGTACAAAACATTATCGAGTCTTCGTTAACCTTCCAAGACACTTTGAATTGAACGTTGTGTTGGACTTGGACGTCACATAATGCCACGCAAAGACGCAGGTGGAGGTCCGATATCCGCTCAAGCACAACAAGATCTCGTTTCCGAGGGCATTGAGAACTTTGAATTACCCAAGAGCATCGTCACCAAGATCGCAAAATCAGCGGTGGGTCCTCGGATACGCCAACGTCAACGTCTCGACGACGCTCATGGGTATTGCAGATACCAGACAACGCCAAATTGCAAAAGGAGACAGTGCTCTCTCTCGTCAAAGGGTCCACCGTGTTCATCAACTATCTGGGTGAGCAGCTTTTTCGTGATATCTCCAAGAGATTCATGACTTCCGTTAGCCGCAACGTGAGTTTGTGCAACCATTTAGAATGCGCGGCATTGACCGTGTCACCGTAGCGCACATGATGTCGCTCTCTCAAAGCAGCACAAAAGCATCTCTGCCTCTGACGTGCTCAAAGCACTAGAAATGGTAGAATTCGGCGATTTGGTTGATCCACTGCAACACGAACTTCAAAGTAATTTGCCCTTTGCGCTCGTCATTTGGCTTTCTCCCAACTTCCGAATAGTTTACAGGGACAACGCAAAGGGCGACAAGAACCGGAAGAGTGCCGTTGATCACAGTAGCAGTTCGAGCAAGGGGAAAGCGAAAGACGGTGAAAGTATATCCTCAGCTTCGCGGTCAAAAGGGAAAGCCAGGGAGGCTTTACCATCCCCATTTACCAGTGTGCCTCGGCCAGCTGGCCCATCGTCAGCATCCCACACTACCGAAGATGTCAACATGGGTGCCCCGACTGGAGAAAGTGAAGAAGTGGGCGAGGGTGGAGGTGAGGGCAAAGGCGGAGGTGAGGGTGAAGGTGAAGGTGGCAGGGACTACGACTCGGAAATCGAGGTCGATGATCCAGCTGAGTACGACGAAACCGAGGAGGAGGAAGTGATGGACGTCGTACCCGATGAGTCGGAAGAATTGCGGAAGAACGCAGCAGGACTGGAAGATGCCGACCCAGGACTCGGAGAGGACTGAACGCGAGTGTCGTTTTTACCCCGATCATTCTCTTTGCATATTCATACGTTCATGGTCTTCCAGGGTTTCTGCATGTGTCTGTCTTCATAGATATCGAAGATTAATCGATATGCTTGTGACGCATTCCTTCGATTTCCAGAGATCGAATGAGAATGTTGTTTCCTCTCACCCGCCGCGTTGAGTCGGAACGTTTTTGATTATCTGGTCCGACAAAGCATTTATCCCGGCACAATGACATCTGTGCGCTATCGAAAAATGCAGATGTCATGGTGATGATTTCTGGAGCACGCAGAATTCAATTCAAGCCAAAAACTCACCAAAGTGACAATCAAAATGGTCCACACCTTCCCTTGAAACAGGGTTTGGCTGATGAGTGCGGTTACTCTGTAGGTGTTGCCGACAGCCGCCGGAGGTCGACCAAAACCTACCAAACCTCGATAAATGGTTGTCCCACAAATAGATGAAACAGAGACGGAACATGTCATCGTGTCATGTGTGAACAATAACCTAGTGAGTTGCCACCATAAATCCTAAGTGTTGTTTCAGTGCTCCATAAGCATAGTATAAGTGGGACGTGCACCACAAAGGTTTTCCAATTGGAATCCTTGTTGAACCCTCGCGCAGGCTCGTGACGGCATCTAAACCCCAACTACTACGCTCCTTTTTCTGTCTATCTATTGGGCCATGTTCTCATCTCTCCTGGGCTTCGCTGCAATTCTGGCTGTATTCTCTTTCGTTGTGTCGACCCAGGCGGTTCCGCTCATGCAAAAGCTAAGTGATGCCTGGGCTTCCTCCCTTCCGTCCCCTGCAGATATCAAGGTGAGGGGATGTTCACATATGTCGCTCCAGCTGATGATACTTCAAACTGCAGGGGTACAATGTCTTATCAGTGATTGTCTCGGGCTGGGTATGTAGCACAGTCTAGCTAACTAAATTCTAGTGCGCCCTCCTTCTGGATGACCACGGGACCATCCGATGTGGCATCGCAATGGCAGGGATTCACAAAGGACCAGCGTACTTCATATCTGAATGAGTACAATGCCGCTGGCATCTCGATCATCGTGTCCGCATTCGGGTCTACTGATGCACCAACGTCATCGGGCGCCGACCCCGTGACAATTGCCAATAATCTGGCTTCCTGGGCCCTCCAGAATGATCTTCAAGGCGTCGATATCGATTATGAAGTGCTACTTCAATTTGCTGTCGTGCGTATTATGGTGTAGACTGATGCGGTCTATCGGGGACGCTAGGATTTGGACGCATTTGACATACAGGGTACGGCTGAGCAGTGGCTCATCTCCTTGACCCGGGAATTGTGGAAGAAGCTTCCTCAGGGAGAGTATATACTCAGTCATGCCCGTGAGTTTTCGGCTTCGGATGTGCATGACATTAGCTCACGTCATGTGCAGCGCTTGCTCCATGGTTCTCTCTCAATGGCCCCAGTCCGCACTTTTCGAGATCGTAGCCAACGGCGTCGACAGTGACAAGCTTGTCACCAGCAAGCCAGCCAGCGTAGAAGATGCCAACAGAGGGTATATGAGTACAGATGACCTTCACGCATGTGTGCAACACGCTCATGCAGTTGGGTGGCGTAAGTTGAGCCTCCGATTTGAGTGAAGAGGTGTACATTGAGCGAGACTTGTTCTACCGCAGATGCTGGCTTGATGGTATGGGAGGCATGTTGGACATCGTCGTTCATGTTTTGATGCGCTGACGTTTTTCTTGGCTAGTATCCTGCCGCCTCATCTGTTTAGATCGGTGCTGTCCACGATATATGATGCGTAGGCAGAAAAGATGTCATCAGCCGCGGTTGACGGGTAACGGGTGACCTACTCTTAGTGCACACTAAGTAGCTGGGCTAACTAGAGGCTACTCCTGGTGGGTAGATCATCGTAGGGATAAGTTTTATCTAAGTATTTCCGAGTCTGATACACTCGGTGTGCTTGTGCTGGCCACCTGTTAGTGCTGATCCAGTTATGGACCACGCTGAAATATCATTCTTGGAACAGCGGAAAGGCGCCACCATACTTAGACCCTGGTCTATGTGACAACATGCACCGGTTTCGAATCCACAATGGAAGAAGGTTCCGGGCTGACCATGTACGTAAATTTACTTACCTTGCGAAAAATCAACGACCAAGAAAAGCACTTGGTCCAAGAACACTATCGAGGAATGACTGTTTCCGAATAATACACACGAACAATGACATTTCTCCACCACTTTGCCAAATCAGTGGCACTCGACAAGCTGAAACGTTCAATTAACCCTCATAAAGATACAGTTTACGACAAGGAGTTGACGTGTGACGAGAGGGTCTGACTTGCGAGGTACAGCGATGTCGGTTTGACCTCTGACTCTGTAACGTCTGCTGACCATTCACGAGTTCTCTATTGAAAATATTAGCGTTGCTTCCCACATAACCTTCCGCTAAGACTTTTACAAAGGTTCATCCTGACAATGGAGAGGCCAGTAAACCAAATCATCAAAAAATATTGACTCGGCTAGAAGCTATGTTCACTGCCGACTACGATATATAACTGTCCCCTCCTGCTTTTTCTTACCGCTGTGGAGACATGCTCCTTCATGTTGGCGTGACTGCAGCTCTCGCCGCCTTTTCCTTTCTTGGATCAGTCCAAGCCAAACATTCACTCCTAGGAAAGCTGAAAGACCTCAGTCCTAGAGCTCGTGACCTTTTGAAGCGCTCCATCCCTGCTGCACCTCGGTTTACGGTTTACAGTGATACCTGGGCGCCCTCCCTCACGCCAGTTGCAAACCTTCGAGTGAGGAAACATTTATTATGCATATCACTGCAAACCGTCTGAAGCTGCTTCATTTCAGGGGTACAATGTCTTGTGAGCGACCATCCTCGGCTATGGATACAGGGCAGTTAGACAGATTACAGTGCCATCTGCTTTTGGCGGACAACAGGAGTAGCCGATATGGCATTGGAATGGCAAGGGTTGACAGATTCGGAGCGTACCTCATACCTTGATCAGTACAATGGAGCTGGAATCTCGATCATCGTGTCCGCGTTCGGTGACACCCAACAACCAACTACTCAGAATATTGATGCTGTTAATGTCGCCAACAACCTGGCTTCTTGGGTTCTCCGGTACGGTGTTCAAGGAGTTGACATTGATTACGAAGTACTGCCCTAATTTTCTCTGGAGGGTATGCCTTCGAACTGATGAAGTCTGACTCGTATGCTAGGATTTCGCCGCATTCAATAGCCAAAGTGGTAGTGCCGAGCGGTGGCTTATCTCCTTGACCCAGGAACTGCGGAAGAGCCTTCCTGTCGGAGAATATATTCTCACTCATGCCCGTGAGTTCTTAATAGCAAGTGCGAACCAACAATTGAAATATACCCTGTAGCCGTCGCTCCGTGGTTTGCTCCCAATCTGTGGCGTGGAGGTGGATTTTTGCATATAGATCAGACCGTAGGTTACATGATTGATTGGGTGTGTCTTTTCATGTTTTGTATCGGACCTCAGGCTGACACTCCCGTCAGTACAACGTTCAAGTATATCCAAATTTTGTTTGTTCTCACAGATGCACTGATGTGGTGGTTTGAACATATATTTCTAGTTCTATAACTGTAAGTAAACGGTTTGAAGTTGCAGGGACGGAAAAACTGATCCTTGGTCAAGAAGGAACATCGGAGTTTACAACTTGCTCGGGTCTCCTCACCCGGTCCTCTACCCAATGGCCTCAATCCGCACTTTTTCAGATCATAAATAATGGTGTCGATGGCAGCAAGCTCATCATTGGCAAGCCAGCTAGCACGACAGAAGCTAATAACGGGTACATGGACCCTAATGACCTCCATTCCTGTGTGCAGCAGGCTCGGGCGGCTGGGTGGTGTAAGTAGTCCTTATTTAACTAAGGTGAATAAATTTACCGAGGCTTCATATAGATGCTGGAATAATGGGTTGGAAGGTACGAAATGCCGTCCATTCTTTGATACGTTGACACTCAGCTGTTCTCGGATATGTAGTATCCTGATGCGTCGTCAGCCTGGATAAGCGCCGTCCGTGGTAGCGCCTTCTAAGGATGAGGGTATTCCTTGCGATGCAGAACGTTGATGAAATATCTTATTAGTGACATCATCCCAGAAGTAGTAGGGATTAAGTCTTTCAGTCTTTACTTGGGCCTCCGTGGTGATATATACTCTCCTTTCGTAAATTCTGTGAGAGTGGAATTTCCAATATATTGTTCTTGGTCCCAGCTGGGACTATGATGCACGATGGATGCCTTGATCACCGACGGATGCTCAACGTTCATTGACAAGATATTTAAGCATATTTTTTGAATATTCCTTGTAATGTCTCAAGGAAACGTTGGGGTCATATGATCGTGTCATCAATCCGGTCACAATTTCGACCTGCCTCCATATGCTAGGAGAGGAATTCTTGTATGTGAGTATAGCTCGTCATAGTTGGAAGGCTTCGGTTGGGTTCCGGCGTCGATTGCCACATTCGGTCATTGACCACACGGACCATCGGTCGGCCAAATATTGTTCCCGTTCTCCTGTTCTGCTGTTGACGCCACGGTATCTAGACTGACAACCCTGCAGAATTTTTTCAGCGTGTTTTGGCAATGGTGGTATTTTGTGGATGCCACGTCGTTAGCCTGAGCACAAGTGACAAAACTTAAAACTTCTTCAGGCTCGCCGTCCAGTTCAAACACAATGCGACTTCAAGGGTGTTCATGTGGTTGTACGTTCTCGTGCCTCCTCTCTGCATGGGTTGTGCACCTCTATGGTACTTTGCCAGCAGACGTGCACTTCCAGATCGGTAGAACCATGCGGCAAGCCACGTCAGTTCTCATTATCGTGGACGACTGTGCCCTCGGCGCGTGCGGTTTGAGACATTGTCTATTCCCTATGGGTAATCCAGCGGTGATCTTGTATTCTCAGCGACTTCGATGGTATCCGAGGACCCGTTATGCAGAATTCTTCTATCGAATATGTTCCGCTAAACAGGTTGGATGCCATTTCCGTGCAACTACCACCTTTAGGCCACGTACACGCGACAGTGAATCCCGATGCACTATATAACG
This sequence comes from Boletus semigastroideus, assembly GCA_038090295.1. Lineage (NCBI taxonomy): Eukaryota > Fungi > Basidiomycota > Agaricomycetes > Boletales > Boletaceae > Boletus > Boletus semigastroideus. Next base: position 28,975 of record JBBPMK010000176.1, read on the forward strand.
CAGATGGGTGGTGTTGATAAGTGGTCAGTAGCACCTCATATCGACGTGATGGTGTCCTTACTTTCTGGTTTCACCGCAGCTTTGCTTGCTTTCTCCCTGCTTGGATCGGTGCTGGCTATTCCACTTGCTGATAAGCTGGCTAGTCTCAGTCCAGGTGCCCGTGATCTCTTGAAGAGGTCAACTCCAGCTGCACCACACTTCGTAGTTTACCATGATGCATGGACGTATCCGTTGCCGGCCGCTTCACAGCTCAAGGTGAGCTGATTTTTCATGTTTAACATTTATTGCCGACGCCACTCCATTGTAGGGCTACAGTGTCTAGTAAGCCGCAGGCAGAAATAGGCGTAGATTATGGCTGATATGTTTTACTAGCACACTCTCCTTCTGGTTAACCTATGGAGCAGCCGATATGGCACTCGCCTGGCAAGAACTAACAGCCAGCCAGCGTACGGCGTACCTGCAGGAGTACAATGCAGCTGGAATCTCATTGATCGTGTCCGCATTTGGGTCTACCGATGCACCAACCTCGTCGGGAATTGACCCTGTGACTATTGGGGACGACTTGGCTTCCTGGGTGATCCAGTATGGTATGCATGGTGTCGACATTGATTATGAAGTGATCCATTTTGTCCTCAGTGGTTTGACGGTCGACTAATGTCTCTATGTGGCTGCTAGGACTTCAATGCATTCAACGGTGCCACAGGTGCTGCTGAGTCGTGGCTCATCTCATTTACTCGTCACCTCCGCACTCGGCTTCCCCAGGGACAATTCATCCTCAGTCATGCACGTGAGTTGTTGTCTTCACATCTCTGATGCTCAAGCCAAACTGAATTGTTCAGCCGTGGCCCCCTGGTTCTCTCCCAACATGTGGAGTGGTGGAGGATACTTAGCAGTACACAGGAGTGTGGGCTCACTTATCGACTGGGTATGTTATTTCACCACCTGTGCAAACATCGACTAATTACTCAACCCAGTACAACGTTCAAGTGTGTCCGATTATTTCTTCCCTTTCGTAGAACTACTGATATATCGGGTCATGGTGATTATCCAGTTCTACAACCGTAAGTGGGCCGTTTATTCCCAAAGACAACCCGAGTTTAGCTTTTGGTCATAGAGGGGGCCACAGAGTACACGACCTGCTCTGGGCTTCTTAGAACGTCTTCGGCCACCTGGCCTAAAACTGCACTTTTCCAAATTGCAGCCAACGGCGTTCCTCTCAATAAACTTGTCATCGGCAAACCAGGTACTGCCGTCGACGCCAGCAACGGTTACATGGACACAGGGACACTTGCTTCGTGTGTCGCTCAGGCTCGTTCTTCTGGATGGAGTGAGTAACCCAAATCTATCGTTCAAAGGGAATGACAGGGAACAATACGAACCTTATAGATGGCGGCGTGATGGTCTGGGAGGTAAGCTCCGGGTCATTCTCAGAATATCTCTGGTAAAGCTGTTTGTTTGACAGTACCCTCACGTGGGATCTTCATGGATCACTTCTGTTCGTGGGCATACTTGGCCCGTGGCCGGTCCTCTGGACCCTGCTACGTCAACGACCAATACCTCTGCGACATCCGCACTAGAGCCGTTGACCTCTTCTTCCTAGTACGTGGAGAAACAAACATGCGTGTACCTGGGGTGAGAGTGTTTCGGATAATCGGTCTTGTGATACGCCTGACCAGACGAGATCTAGGCCTGTCAAAACGACACCTGCATATGCAACCTTTTTAACAAGCTAGTTTAAGTAGTCATTTGTACCTTCATGTCTTATGGAATGTTCTCTTGTGTCCGTGTCGCTGATGCTGAGCAGGGAACAGTGACTTCACGAGAGCTCATCCTGCGTACGTTTTGCCAGGACAACGACAAGATCTCATTACTATGGCGCGATGCATGACAAAATGCGACGCTATGCATTCACCGTTTACACATGACCGTGACATGACTCAGTTCAAGATTTGTGGGAGACACATCAGCAAACACATCACTACCAATCGATAGCGCCGACGTCTTCCGAGTACTACTCCCTCAGGATCACATCCCAGCTGTGCACCGCGCGAGCCGACCCAAGCTGATTCTGTGCAGGAGTAGCAGACACTGCAGTAGTACCATGCGGTGTTCCACACGTTATCTTAAGAGGGGAACGATTAGCGGCAAGCACACAAGTAACCACAAGTAAGAATTTCGTACCGGTGATTTCGTCATTCAAGTAACTGGCCTGGGAATCGACGTGAACAAAACGATTCAATGACGCGTGCGCTCACTGATCGCTTCAGCTCTGCCTTGCTTAAGTTTGGCACTCCCTGAACGTATATGTACCTGCTAATTCGGTAAATAGGATTTCCTGCCATCGACGGGGTTTATCTCAGCGCCAACGGCACCAAAAATGACGCGTACTTGGCTGAATCGTACCGGAAAGATGTTGTTTGACTTGTTGGAACCCTTGAAGGTTTGCCGGTCATTGAATGCCGCACCGCTACTTCGCAGTGGCTAGCTCCGTCTTGCTACTGCCATCTCCAAATCCTCACCATTCACATTCAAATGCGATCAATCTGACTGCCGCACGCAAGTCCGATGGCGTTCGTGTAGTGTGAGCTCGCTTTTTGAGTGGTTGTTTTGTGTGAGAGTGTCGGGGGTCTTGACCTGGCATCAGATCAGTCGTCTCTTACGGTCTGACTTAGACTCACTGACGAATCAAACGAAAACATTCCGCTTTGCTTACATTTATATTCTTTCATTAACTCTGTGATAGTAACCGAGATGTGCGTGTAGAAAACATTGTATGTGCGAGACTCGTGGGGGTATCCAACAGATATAAAAGATTACAATGAACAGTAAGTAGACGGTCGGACCGACCGCGAAAGTTTCACATTCGTGACTCGTTACCTGACGCGTGCGGCGTGCGGATCTCGTCATAGCATCAACTGATCCTTTTGTTCTTTCATCGTCCACTCCGCATCGAGTAAATCAGGTAACGGGAGTCCTCTCATAAACAACGAGGACACGAGTCCGATTCCACTGATCCCGGCCAGAACCTGCCACAACAGCGCAAGACTCTCAGCAAAGGCGACTTGAACTTCGAGCCTAGTCTCCAGGGGATACGTAGGGAGCTTGGGGATGAGCGAATACATGATCGCAGTTCCTTGCGGGACAGATTGAATAAACGACGCAGGAAGCTTCTTTGCGAGTTCGTTCTGGACGACAGTACCACCGATCGTGATACCCCACACCCCCGCGAACGAACTGAGGAACCACATAAATGCAAGCGCATGGGCGTTTTGGGTGACGGACAGAGGCGCCTGAATTGGGTACATAGGCGTCGCATTCAAGATACTGCCATGGATTCAAGTTTTGGCGTTAGATAGACGTGGCCTGCGAAAAACGATAAACACGGCGCACCCTCCACCCAAGCCGAGTATCACAAAGTATCCAATGGACTTTCCGAGAGGGTCTGCCGCATGGACCGTGCTCATCAGACCAAAGCCAACGATAATGACGACCCAGCCGACCCATATTTGTGGTCGATATCGCTTCGTGGCTTCAATCGATATTCCGGCCACCAGCGCCGAGGGTGCAAGTGACGAAAACGCCAGCGCGTAGACGCCGGACATGACAGGGGAAGCGTCTTTGCAAGCTTGATAATAGACTGGACAGAAATCTGCCAAAAGATCAGGTGAATATACATGTGGAGTCTTCCGGTCCACTCACAAATGACCCCCACTGTAACAATGGAGCTGCAAAACGTTTGAATGTATCTGTGGCATGTGAGCGGATCAAAGAGTTCATTACGAATGGTGTTACTTACCCGCTAACGCTGGTCATGTTTGTCAACAAGGAGATAGGTACCTATTGTGCAACATGAGATGCAATGTTGATCTACGTTTCTGAGTAAATACGCACAAGAGGGTATCTTGACAAAGTGGCCTCGTACGCGATGAAGACGAAAAGGCCAACGAAGCCAAGGATTAACGGGATTAGTACGGTGGCTGAGTCCCATGGGGCAGTAATACCGCCCCACGTTAAACCAATTGTATATGCGACAGTGCTCGAGATAACAAGAAAGTTGCCCCTGGGACAACGACAGTGAGCAAGACCAAACCCGGGTGACGACTGCACATGATCTTACATCCAGTCCATTCTCATAAACTTCTCATGCGAACTGCCTGGAGGAATGGGTAGATCCAAGCAAACGATCGCCAATACACACGCAACGAGCGAGATCGGAAGATTAAGGTCTTTGATGTTATTTAAGTATCTTGGGACTTATTAGCACAGGAGTGATACTGACAGAAAAGCCAGCGCCATTGCCCTTGGGTGGCAAGGGTGCCTCCGGTGACAGGACCAATGGCAGCGGCAATACAGCTTGTGCTACGTAAAAATGTGAATCAATCATGGCTATCTCCTTTGATGAAGCTAGTCTCACAGTCCATATAAACCAACATAGAGACCGCGTTCTTGAAGGGTAACGAAATCGGCCAGAATGATGGTCGTGAGTGATTGAATACCCCCCCCGCCCAAACCTTGTATAGTCCTGCCCGCGATGAGCGTATTCATACTATTCGCAGCGCCGCAGATGCCACTTCCGAGTGCAAAGAGACCTATAGTTAGAAGGAGCGCTGGGCGGCGACCGTACGTTTGAGCAAGGCCACCGCTCATCGGATGGAAAACAGCGGCGGCAAGACCGTAGGCAGTGCCAACCCAAGTAAACTGAGATGCGTGAAGAGCATCTGCGATGGTCGGCAACGCCGTGGAGACAGAGCATAGTTCGAGGGCCGAGAGAAAAAGGCATGTGCACATTGAGGCAAAGACAAGCCAAAATTTGACCCCTTTCTGAGATGGTGGTGCCGTTGCTTGGATAGCCTTCTCGCCGTCCTCGGACGTTGGAGTAATGAGAAGATCGCTGGAAGCTGGGGAGGGCATTACGAGTCTCGATGATGTGGAAGTGAAACTGAGAACCGAGGAGACTGATGAGGCTTTTATATTGGGTGTACTTCCAAATCCTGCTATAGAATATGTCGCATATTTCAGCTAGCCATCAAACGTCAAAGCGCCGTATCTCGGGGAGCTTAGGACACAGAATAGAAGAAAGCAATATCCGACATTGAGAAATGGAGAACATCAACCCTGTCATTTCGCAATCACTTACGTATGGCTTGCGACGGCATTATATGACATAGCATGGTGAGCCTTGGGTGGGCCCAAAGCCCATTAGTGCTAGGCCAATGCGTGAACCGAGCGTCATAGACCCATGGAAGTATCTTGGGTGACTCTCGATAATCGAGCACCGAAAATGCAAGTGACATAAAATATGGACTCACGGGAACGTCAACTGTCGTATTTTCAACGTAAACATGACACCCGAGTAAGTGGACCAAGTGGTGTACCACTAGCCCGCTCGAGCCGAAAGCGTCGGAGCTTGGCTACATTCAAGCGAAATGGACTGTGGGAAGCAGATAAAAGACTCTGGTCGAGGTTCATTGCATGCTACTCGCTCGAGCTCGGCAAGGTTGCTGAGACGCCGTGACCGCATTCTAGCGCTCCGTTAAGTGATCTCATACAGTATACAAGCCTGAGAATGGTGCATTTCACTTACCGGCATTACAGTAACTTGAAGTTCTAGACGGTGTTGGTACCGGCCGTGTGAACACAAGACCAAATTTAGATTTATCTTATCTCCTTGAATTGCTCACGGTAACTGGCGTCCGAGCGTCTCCGTGCTCGAGTATAAAGCCATCCGGATCGACTAAAATTTCTTCCTTAGATCTTGTATTTCCTCGTTTTTTATGGTCGAAGTCAAGAACAAAGTTTGCCTCATGTATGTTGACCTCGTCCGATCATCATCTCAGAGGCTTACTGTAAGCCTTTTCTTCGAAAGCGTCCACGATGGGTGGGGAATCGCACCGGAGAAGGGGATGAAGGGAGACGCCATAGATGCTGCTGATACCACCAACATGGATACCATCGCCAAAAACTACGCCTACCGCACCCTCTTTGCCCACGGGAACGCAGTCGGTCTGAGTGACGGCCTCATGGGGAACTCGGAGGTTGGGTGAGTCGATCCTGATCGAGACTTGCATATGTGCATCGGTCTGTGTGTTTTCTGACACTGTTGCGATACGATCTCTACTAGACACCTCAATATCGGTGCCGGCCGGGTCGTCTGGCAGGACATTGTCCGCATAGATGTCTCCATTGCAAAGAGGCAGTTCCATCAGAACAAGACGATTTTAGAGAGCATGAAGCGCGCTAAAGAGGGTAACGGCCGCCTCCATCTACTCGGTTTGGTGAGAACACTAGATTCTGCGTGACGATCCTTGACTCCGTCCTGTCTAGGTCTCAGACGGTGGGGTTCACTCTCACATCCGCCATCTGAAAGCGCTCCTCGAGACCGCGAAAGAGTCTGGCGTGCCTCACACCTATATTCACTTCTTCGGTGACGGGCGTGACACCGCTCCAACGTCGGCCAAGGGTTACGCCGAAGATTTACTTTCGTTCCTCGGGTCTGAATCGTACGGTGAGCTAGCTACCGTGGTCGGACGCTACTATGCCATGGATCGCGATAAGCGCTGGGAGCGTATCAAGATCGCTGTTGAGGCCCTCGTTGATGGTAAAGGTGAAGAGACGAGAGATGTACTCAAGACGATCCAGGAAAGGTACGGCAATAAAGAAACGGACGAATTCTTCAAGCCCATCATCGTGAATGGATCCGAAGGGCGGATCAAGGAGGGGGACACGTTGTTCTTCTTCAACTACCGCTCGGACCGCATGCGCGAAATTGTTAGTGTCATCGGACTGCCTGATAAGCCGATAGAAGCGAACATCCCCAAAAGTCTCGTGAGCCGTTCATTTTGCAGTCCGAGTTGCCTGGCGACTGATTGATCTTGGCCAGCATATCACGACAATGTCGCGTTACAACGCCGAATTCCCGTTCTCGGTCGCTTTTCCTCCTCAAGCAATGACGAACGTGCTTGCAGAATGGCTCTCGAAACGTGGAATTTCCCAGGCTCACATCGCCGAAACCGAAAAGTACGCTCACGTCACCTTCTTTTTCAACGGTGGCGCCGAGAAGCAATTCCCTTCCGAAGAACGCCACTTGATTGCTTCTCCAAAAGTCGCGACATACGACTTGCAGCCGCAAATGAGCGCACAAGAAGTGGCCGACGAGGTCGCTAAGGTGGTCGCGAGCCAGAAACATGAATTCGTCATGTGCAACTTTGCACCTCCTGACATGGTAGGGCACACTGGCGTGTACGACGCCGCGGTGAAGGCGATCACCGCAACAGACAAGGCTGTAGGGACGATCTACGATGCATGCGAGAAGGCTGGCTACGTCTTGCTCATCACCGCTGATCACGGGAACGCAGAGCAAATGATCAATCCGGTGACTGGGGCACCACATACTGCGCACACAACGAACAAGGTCCCGTTCATCATGACTGGAAAGGACCTCGAGTTCGGTCAGGATACAGAAGGTGCGGAAGCGGGGGCGTTGGCAGATGTTGCGCCGACTGTGCTTGCGATCATGGGATTGCCGCAGCCTGAGGGTGAGTACGGTGGTTGATGTGTCGAATTTCTCCCTGTTGATGCTTTTTGTAGAGATGACCGGACGGTCCCTGTTGAAGAAGAACTAGAAATTGTAATGATACATAGAATCCTCAATCAAATAGTGATTTCGAGCAAAGGAGGCTTCACAGCCACGTGAACACATGATATGACGTCACGCGGATTATCACCTGCTGATTAGCTTTCTACTCTTCCCCTACCGTCCACAATGTCACCCAAAAAAAGTCCAGAACAAAGCAAACGCACGCATTCCACCTCTCCCACTACATCCACGCTTCATGGGTCAGCAGACACGCATCACCGACTTCGTCATGCGGGTCCAGCCATTGCCACCCGCTCTAGGACCGCATCATCCAAGCCACCTGCGTCTGCTCACCCAGAACCCGAAAGGTTGCACGAAAAAACCAAACCCTCTGAGGTCTCTCCGCCCGGTGCACATACGCCGCTGACCAAGTTCCTATACGTCCTCTTCATCGTGGTGCTCTCACTCTTCGCGTGGTACATCTACGGGCTGGTCATCCTGTTGAGCAAGTTGAAGGAAGACGTCGGGTGGTGGGGTATCATCGCGGGCGACTCGGGCGGGGTGCCCGCGTGGGTGTCCGAGTGGGGGGGACGTTTCGGATCGGAGGAAGCAGCGAGGGCGAGGCAAGGTGGGGATTTGGACAGCACGTTGAATGCGCTCGCGGATGCGCTTGGTATCTCTCCGGTGCAGGTCGCTTCGGCGGTGAGGCCGCTGGTTCCGGAGGCGAGGTTGACGAGCATGGCGTCAAGGTCGGAAGAAACGGGTCGATCGGAGGCGGTCAGGATACTGTTCGAGAATACCAAGAGAAACGATGGGGGAGAGGCGGATGCGACCGAGATCGTGCGCGAGTTTGCGGAGAGGATGGGAGGAAGCGACGCGATGGAGGAGAATGCCGCAGAGGGTGTGCTGGTTTGAAGGACGTCCACATGAATGAGTTTATGCTTCATTTATCGACCCATCTGTAGAGTAAAATTTCAAAGGACGTTTTTAGGTGTTTCTGGCGTTCAGACGTCTGGTTGAAAATTGAAATGTATATGTGCCGCGCTAGCATAAAACATCGAGAATGACTGAGCGTTTCAAAGGTAGTGAGACGAGTCACCACAGTGGCGACGATCTTCAACTGTGCGTCAATCGGGAAAGTAAATTCACATGGTGGAAAACCCGCCAGCAGATAGTTGTGGTCGTCGTGCCTATGAATACCTCATTGACTTTCCGCACAGAGTCTGAAGCTCCGCTCCATCAAGGAATTCAACAATGCATTAGAGCGAGCACCAAGCTCAGGGATCTATGATAATTACTAGGAAGGCGATGATATCATGTCAGGTACGGTGACGCGAACATGTAAATAAATCCATGGACTCGATCGGATATTTATCGTGGTATTTCAAGGAGCTCCGCCAGCTGCCCTCCGTCTCCTATCCCTGTCCATCCGCAATTTCTCCATATAAATAAAGGTAAGAACGATGAGTTCTAGCATGTGTTCTGCCTGGGGTGTGATTTCCAAGCAAGCACTCCTCCTCTTTCCTATGATCCCGAGGGTTGCTCTGTGATATCGCGCGATCTCGCTTCGTGACGCATCGTCCAGGGAAAGCTGCGAAAGGAGACGTTTAAAACAAGCCTCGACCGATATTGAACGCAAGATACTTACCACGACATCCCTGTAGTGCATGTCCCATCGATAATTACGACCATCCGGTCCGGTGAACGTGCGTTTGCTAAGATCGCAGTGTGAGTCATTGCGCTTTGAGGAGCAACCTGTTCGATGCTTACCTTCCAAAGATCCCATGGCGGGGTAGGAAGACGTTGGATTCCAGTCTCATTCCCCCGATCGTGAAGATCGAGGACCCGAAACAGTGCCAATCGATGCGGCCCACAACTTGGATGGGGTCATCGGTCGATGATTGGGGCGACGTAGCACGACTGATGGTCGTCGTGCGGACACCTAGCCGGAATGGCGTGGTGCTCTTGAACATGGGTAGACCACGTTCATCAGTGAAGACGGTACTGCGGACGCATTCAGAGGAGAGGGTAAGGATCATGGTGTAGCGTGTGGCGGGGTCGCAATATCTTTTTAACGAGTGTTGCGACTCATAATGCTATCAGAGAGGCTCAACCCCGCAGTTGGGAGGCAGTGCAAACATGCGGCGCCAAGAGTCTTGACTATATTCCCAACTCTCAGCTTGAGGCAGTATGTCGCTAGAGCCAGACTGGGTGATTGCTATGCAAGGCAGAGCGTGCAAAAGCAGTCAAATGAGCTGCCCACTTGTCTCTATTCGACCATTTCTTTGATGGTGTTCATGGAATTCCAGACAGAAAGACCACAAGGAGCTTTTACAAACTTGATGCGGCGGGTTCCAGTGCAAGTCCAAAGATGGCGGTGATTGCGGTAACAGACGACCATGAAGCGAGCTGCTCGTCTAATCGACGTTCGCTTCCGCCATTCACATGTAGAAAAGGAGCACTGCCACGTTCGCACCTCGTCATAAGCCTGTGTCGGATCCTGAACCACCTCACTGGCATCCGGATCCTTCGTCGCCTTGCCAACACATCGAATGATAGTGCGGACCACAGTGGTAAGTATCCATGCGCCACTAGCGGTCTAGAAAACTCAGTATGTACTGCACATACAGGAAGCATCTCATAGACATACTGAATGCATGAAACGGCAGATGCTTGCTACCGACCAACGCACGCCATCTAATACAGCGCGTCACTAGTCGACTATGATGCGTCGTCAGTCCACAGAAGGGCGAGTCTCGTTCGTGGAGGAAAGGTCGTATGCACGACATCTCTATGTTTGGGTTCAAGCGCTGATGCATAAACCCGAGCGCCGACACTGAACCTACCTCATTGCCTGCCTGGATGCACTGTGACATACATTCCGGACGAAACCAATGCCGCTCGAAAGGATACGTTGTGTGCACAGTACCGAAACGGCACTACGCTGTTCCCCGTGCATGCGACAATCGCACTCGTTTGGCGATTACAAAACACAACAATGGACATGAAATCACACTTGTACCCTCCCGGGAGAACGAAATAGGAACCCTTACTGTTCTTTCGCTCCCTGTTCCACGCGGTGCTGATGTTTCAGGAACGCATGGAAATAAGACATGACCAAGGATTTCCATCCAACGAGATGGACCACGTAGCCCAACAAGGCATGGCTCCAGAACGGCGTGATGGTTCCAGGTTGGTCGGTCATCGCTGCCTCCCACGATAGACCGATTTTACTCAACACGGAGCGAACGTAGCCTGCAGATGTGGGTGCCAATATGGACGGTTTGATATCGATCATTTTCGTAACCTGGGACCGCGCGGGCATGAAGAAGAAAGATAGTAGATAACGTCAAGAGTACATACGACAGTGTGAGTGTTCAGATTCTGCACGATGATATCATCTAGGCGGACTTCCTCTGCGAGCGCACCCGTGAAGTGCGCGAGAAACGCCTTGGTGCCCGAGTAGATAGAAAGCATAGGGGCTGCGAACTGGCCAGTAGAAGACCCAACGTTCAGAATTAACCCGCGCCTTCTACAGTCGAACCTCTTGTCCAGTATCATTGGTATTCAACAGCGGAATGACGCACCATTTGACCATACCTGGTAGCACGGCGTGCGTGACACGCAGGGTCCCGATGATGTTGATCGTCACGACGTCATCGATTTCTTGTTCTGCTGTCTCAGCGAAATATGCCGGTATCGTGTGCGTTTTCCCAACATTGTTTACTGTCATCAATACCATTCGTCGGCGAGGGCGTAGCCTGGAGGAAAGGGCGATTATTTACCAAGAACACCGACGTCCAAATCATTGACGGCGGCATGGATCGTGTTCAATATTGGAGGATCATTTTTGGAAAAATCGATCAACAGAATTCGCGCCTCTACTTGCCCTGCCGTCTTGCTCGCTACAAGTAAGTGGTGAGCAATGACCACTCGTAGCAGAGGACGGCCTTACAGATTTCAGCTGCAACAGACGCCAAGGCTACTTCATCGCGAGCGACCAGCAAGACATTGAAGCCAGATGCGACTAGCTGGAGCGCAAACTCCTTGCCAATCCCGTCGGATGCGCCAGTGACAACTGGATGTTTCTGTCAAGATAACCATGGGTTATTTCGGAGAATGACGCACCCGCCCAAGCGCCCTTCGTCGTACCAAATTGCTTGAGCTAAGAGTGGGAGGGTTCATGAGCCTCATCTTGACGCATCGAACGCCGAAATGTACGTTTTTATCAGGTAAAACAAAAATTCTGTGTCAGGGCAAGTGATGTTTTAAGCAAGAAACGTGCGATCGTGAGTGTTCCGGTAAAACAGACGGCTGAGTATAGAGTGGCTATGATCCAATGATTTAAAACACACAAATAGGAAAGTCCTGTCGACACGGAAATACCTCGTTCACGGAGCCAGGTGCGGAGGGTTGTAGACATGTTGAATTTCGCGCAGGCTCGGACCAAGAGAGGGAGCGCAGGTCGATACCTAATCTTGCGGGCGAAACATATTCCCGGAGGAATCCGTGTTCCCTTGGTCTGTGCGGTACGAAGTGCGCCTGCACCTCCACCCCATCCTTCTCTTCACCGGAATGCTCAGCCTTTCCTTGTTACAAATATGGCAAAAATGCTTCACTTGTCGGCCCGGAATACTGATGGCTATGGAAGAACGTCGCGACATGGTGAGTTCGAGACTTGAGCGACAGTTTCTAGTAGCTAAAGTCAAATTTTGCAGTGATCCATACCTTTCCCTACTACCCCGACGTCGTAATTTCGTGCGGCAGGGGATGGTTTATTAAGACAGAACTTTTCAAATTTTGAGGAACGGTAGAGCAAACGATGCAATAAACCAACTATGGTGGCCTGTTTAGATGTGAGTCAATTTAGTTCCAATCGACGGAAGGGATAGATATATACAACCTTCCTCACAGTCGCCGATGGTCGCAAAAGGTGAGTGGGTGGTGCAGGAACTGAGTGAGCCCCATATATCAAAGCCATCTGAGATAGGTAAATGGTGTCAGGAAAAGATGTAGGAACAAGACAAATGGACACAGTGAAGTCGGGCGGGAAAGGAAACGTCAAGCAAGGCGCACAGACTTAGGCTGTACATATAAAAACATGATCCTACTACCCTTGCGACGAGAAATCTCATCACGCACCATACGCCTCCCAAGTTCTGGCGACCCTTGTGGTTGTGTTTGCGGCTAATCTGGAATGTATAGACGTGTCGTTACTGGTGTTTTCCCGGCCCGGCCTGCAAAGGCTCTGGGCCTAAGAAACACCAGGCCAAGCCACGAGCCTTTAAAAGCCCTGTTTAAATGGGGCCTAACCGACTCGTTACTCGCACGGACGACTCACTGGATGTCCAGTCGTCCCCTCATTGTTCAATCAACGAGCCCAGCCACTTATCCCACCAGTGGCACCTCTTCTGGCCTTGACTGCATATAGAAATTTCACCTCCTTTTGATTTGCAGACAATTGCATGAGTCGTTCCTGAATCGTATTTCCAGCTTTCCGCGCTCATCGTATCCAACGCGTTTTTCTACGCAGAGACCTGTTTTAACTCGTTACAACGAATGAGAAAAATCTCCCGTGTGAAGTGAGACTTGGGAACACATAGCATGCGGGCTTGCGTTGAAAGAGATGTTTATGACCCTACTTCACTCAACCCTTGCCAATGATATGTGTTCCGAGGATGTCAACTATCAGGTGTCAGCACTCGATGTGCCTCCTCTTATTCAATGCCTCTACGACATATACCTTTCAGATGGGTTCAAACGGTGACTCGCAGCAACTCGGCAAATTGGAGGCGCTATCGACTGTGAGGAACCACTAACAGGCATGTTGCTTTCTGAGTCAAGAAACCCCATCCGACCACCACACGTTCCTCGATCGTACGTGATCGTCCATGTCGATTGTTCCTCGTGACTATGCACAATTCAATAAGCCACAACAACGTGGATAGGGTTTATGACATCACTCTTCTTGGAATGATAGCTGGAGATAAGGACTACGCCGGAGTGGGCGCCAATTCCGAGCCGCCAGTGCACCCATCAGTCACTGAACGGGTTCACGTAGGTCATGTCGGGAAACGGCAGTTAAGGGAAACTTATGGAAGAGGAACATTCCGGGATCATAGATATGCCGTATGCAACCCTATGAGACAACTCATCTGGCGCCAGTTTAAAAGGGCTCGGACCAGCGAATTGAGTGATTACAAGGCAATAGGGTAATCGGAATCGTCCGATGACTTCGAATTGCACGGTGATAAGTTTGTGATGGATTATTGGCTCTGCCGAGAGATGTCTTCTTGGCCGGACCTTTGATCCCACATGAGACTCGGACATCCCCGCTTACAGATCCGCCGAATCGATGGCCAATGGTAGTTCAAGAGATAGTACCTCGTCCAATAAATACCTCGTCCTTTGTCAGCCAGTCACTGGCACCAATAGCCTGGGATTCTGTCGTTCAAGGACTGCCTCAAATGACTAACTCCGGTTCAAAAAGTACCTCAACCGATTCACTCTGAACTCGTCGTGCGCCCATTATATCACGGTCACTGATAAGCATGTACCATTGCGCCCGGTCCCTTCACATGACTACCAACTGCGGGCCAATTCCCGCGACTCACTTGGCATCACCTACGAACCCCGCATGCTTATCGCACAGCAAGCCATATCCAAGCAATCACACAATATTTCATAATTCGTCCTGCATACGCTCGTTCGTACAATTTCGATTACAACCCGTTGTCAAGTGTACATCATCAACACTTGCAACTGTCAGCCGAGCACTTGCATCTGTTTGGTTGCTCGATCACAGGTACAATGATTCAACGAACAGAGAAGGACTCACGCATCACCGCAATTGCACGAGGACACTCCGCAGGTGCCAGCTTGGTTGACGGGGATAGCGTTCACCTATCACAAGCACGATCGTGAGCGAGGGTACCCGCGACTGAAAACACCGGCGTACGATTTGCATGTTGAGAGGTCAAAAAGTAGTATGAGTGTGGGTTGTGAGGGTTGTGATGATTTCTTTTGCGCTCTCCCCAGCCCCTTCTTATACCTACGACAAAGCCCCCGAGGTTGCGCCGTCACATCCGTGACCAGCCCCTGCGCAACAAATTAATCTTCTCTGGGACCCTTTGTGATCCATGATAGGACATGTTGTGGAGTCAGTTGATTCTTTGTATTTACTACATATTCTCGAAAGGCACGTGTGCAAAGTTTACATCCCACGCGTTGACACCTGTGCCTGCT